>BHFT01020372.1:0-29480 GCA_004320025.1 Laticauda laticaudata | reverse complement strand
AGTGAACCAATCCACTTCCCACTTATCTGGACCAATCAGAACTGTAGTTTAGGATTCAACCATTTACATATAGAACAAGATGCATATACATTAAGACATAAATGGCTTAAATATTAATTTTAAGTATTCTTCTTTCTAGCTTTCAGTTTAATTAGTTCTATATCTCCATTTACCAGCATAGGTAGTACTCAAGTTACAACAGTTTGTTAAGTGACAATTCAAAGTTACAATGGCATTGAAAAAAGTAACTTATAACCATTTTCCCATTTACAACCATTGCAGCATCACCTTGGTCACGTGATCAAAATTAGGATTCTTGGCAACTGACTCATATTTATGATGGTTGCAGTGTCCCTGGGTCATGTGATCATCTTCTGCGACCTTTTGACAAGCAAAGTCAATGGTGAAGCCAGATTCACTGAACAAACTTTTAGTATTTATTGTCAATTGCTTACAAGATACAGGTATAAGAATAAATATAGTTTTGAATACATGAAAGATACTTATAAGAAAAATTAAAAAACAATAGGATAGGGATGGTAGACACGATTGGTGCGCTTATGCATGCCCCCTACAGGCCTCTTAGGAAGGGGTGAGGTCAATAGTAGAAAGTTTAAGGTTAAAGTTTTTGGGGTTTGGGGAAGAAACCACAGAGTCAGGTACAGTATTCCAAACACTGACCACTCTGTTGCTGAAGTCGTATTTTCTGCAGTCAAGATGAGGTGTTCGGTTAATCCTGAGAGGTGTGTATCTATTTGTGTGCTCGTGCTTGTTGTATTAAAGCTGAAGTATTATTGCAGCTGAGACATTGCAAATGTATGATTTTATAGTAGCTATTGAGGACGCGGAGACGGCGCGCAGTAGTTCTATTTGTTAGTCTAGGTTCACTTCTGGTTGTTTCATTTTTAGTTTATTCTGCAATGCAGTTAGAGGAGCGAAGAACTTATTCTTAGTGAATATTTCTGTGATCTTTCTAATTGTGTTAATATCAGATACATGATATGGTTTCCAGACTGATGAGTTGTATTCAAGTATAGGTCTCGCAAATGTTTTTTTTTTAAATAAAAGTTTTATTTAAGTTTTCATAAAACATACAAATACAAATAACAATTCTTTTGTTTGAGAACAGCATTGCCCCCGGTTATCACTTCTCATACAGACATAAACTCAATACATATTTATCTTATACATTCTAATCCATATCTTATAACTATTTTCACAATTTTTTCAATACTTTTCCCTTTTTTCACTTCCATCAGCCTTATTTGTAAATTATCTGACTTCTTTCTTATTCATTTAATACTTTTTCTGATTTTTAAACATCTTTCTCAATCGAATGTTTTTAATACTCTTTGTCTGTCTGTGTTTAACACGGATTTCATATGTCTTTTTCTCATAAAAAAATCTTTTCTCTGTTAATTATGGAGCCTTGTGCAGATCTTTTCAAATCTATTTAAAAAGGGTTTAATGTAACATCTTTTACAGTTATAACATTCATTTTCTAAACCATCCTATTTTATAACACTATAACTATTTTCAATTGAATTCTGCGTTTGGTACATTCCCTTAAATACCACGACTAAATTCGTTAAATGGAAAGACAAGTATACATATGGTCATACGTGATATGTATTTCGTACGATTTTCGACGGGGTACAACATGTAGGTCTGAGGTGTGTGTCGAGGTCATTCTGTATGAAGTTAGAGAGTAATCTGGCGACGTTTCGGTGAGGATGGCGAGTGGACCTTGCGAACACGTCGCGCACAAGCAATACTCCTTAATCTTACATGGGAAAACGACCGAACGACACTAGACCTACAAGGATAATATCTGTTGTATATATGTATAACAATGTGGTAAATGGAATAACTTATATTCTAGTCAAGTACGCTTTGCCCACTTGAAGGTTAAATAACAGATGCTTTTACATTTCCTATTTTTCTTTAACAAATAGTCCCAGCCGTAGTAATACTCGGTTGTTTTTCAACACTTCTAGAGATCCTCCTATATTTCATATTGTTAGCTATGATTACTGTTGTTTAAATAAATAAAACCAAACAATGATGCTATTAACAGTAAGTCAGATAGTTATTTTCTTATTCAAGCTGTCAATCTTATCAACTGAGAAAGAATCCTTGCCAATGTTTTTTTCAGTTTTTTTTAAACGTTCTGTTTTAAATCATTGAGAGGTCTTATTCTCTGTTAAAAAAATATTTACACTAGCATATCAATAGGAATTTTTTGTCTATCACTATTAATTATCTAACATATTACTATAACAATGGCTGATCCTCATGCAACCTTCGGCAGGAATCCTCTCAAGTTAAGATTTTTAAGCCGATTGTCCTTAGTCTTTTAAATAGGTTTTATCACTGTTAATTTCTTATAGCTTTTTCCTGGTACCTCTACTATCACTTGTTTCTGTCTTTTATAGGTTCTTCTTTCCTGCCTCTCTTCTTCTCCCTCCCCACCTTTTACATTGCCGAGTTTCATATCTAGTCTCTCGCGCCTTCTTGTGATCTCTCTTCTGCTCTGCTATCCTGAGTATTTGCATTACTTTTCAAATTGTGTCTTTTTTTTGGTTGTGCTTCAAGTAACTCGTCAATTTTCTAAACTCCGTTGTCCCCTTGTGCCCTTGTTTTGTTACCCCTGCTTAAAAATTGCTTGGTCACTAAAGAATGGCTTCTTTGTTGTTCTGCCTCTTGTTCTTGCCAGCATTCTTGTGTGTTGTTTCATAGTTTCCAGGAGATCCGTCACATGTCTAAAAATTGAAATAGGCGAAGCCAAAAGATCCTCTTCGCACTTGTGCTTCTTCTTTTGGTTCTTTAAGTCTCATTTTAACTCTTTCAAGGAGTTAAAAAAAAAGACATTTTGTGTTAAAAATTTTAACAAGCGCCCCATTGATTTTATTTTGATTTTAGTTAGGATCATCCAGTCCAAAGTTTCCAGAGGATTCATTCAATAATCACAAGAACTGTTTTTCGTTTGCTTGTTTGTCTGGCACTTTCTCTTTCCAGGGGCTTTGGTGTTCTCTTGGTACAAAAGTTTTAGGCACAATGTATCTTTTGGCAGAGCGCTTGTTAAAGAGTTCCACTGTCCTCCAATTTTTTGTTAAAGTTCCAGGTGTCTTGCCTCCACCCTTTCCGGGATTGCCAGCCCGCGCTCTTTTTGTCTGGTTTTCCCGTCCGCTGGTTTCTTTCTGTTTTTTTTTTAAGAAAGTGGTATTTAAATTATCGCAAAGGAAGTGCTGTTATCCTTTGAACACTTTTTTTTGTCAGCTAAGGAGGAATAGCCTATTAATATCAAAGATGGATGCGTATTAATTTCTTATTGCGAATCTTTCTTCTTAATGTTGCCAAGTCAGGAAAACTGTCAATGTTAGATGGAAAAAAAGCCAGTTCCGTTTCCTTTCCCTTTACTCTTTTGCAAGCTTAAAATCTTTTTAGGAATAGTATTAGTGCTTTAAAATTCAGGTTCCAGGTACCTTAGATAAGTGTTTCCGTCATTCAACCCGGTAGTCAAACTTTCTCCTTTAAACTTCCTCCTGCACCAATCTTATGTGGTCGGGTTCTTCTTTGAGGGGCCATTTCTGACCACCGCTGCAACCAGCCTTTTGGGAAGGGGAGTAATGGACAGCCGAGGAGAGATGTGGCTCTCCTCACCCCACATGATGACTCCGCCCCTTTCTTCACCTCTAGGAGTGGCTTAGCCCAAACCCAGGCAGCTCGGGGCGCTCCAGCGGCAATCATGGATGAAAACTATAGACGATGCTCGATTTGGTTGCATCACCCAAAGAAGCCCAAACTGGAAGTCTCCCACGTCTAGCAAACAATTTGATATGCTCTAGTTAGTAGTGTGATATTACCGAGAGAGAGAGCTACGTAGGATTAGATTAACACTCTTAGATGCCTTTTTGGCTATGTCTCGCACTTAGATCATTGAACAAAGTTTGGATCTTCAACAAGGTCATGACTATCAAGCTTATATTTTATTTCTTGATTTTTTTCTGCCAATATGTCAGACAGAGCATTTATTTTTTGGAGATTTGAAGTTGCCATTTGATTGCCCATTCTGATACATAGTCAGGGTCTTTTGGAGGGTAGCCAGTATTGTCTGTGGTGTTTGAAATAGCTTTACATCATCAGCGAGGAGACGCAGTTGCTCTTACTATAATCACAGAGGTCATTATGAGTAGAGTATGAAAGAGAGTTGGTACTAAAACACTGCCTTGGGGGACACCACTGTTGACAGGTACAGAATTGTGATAAGACACTCCCAAATTTTGACCATTTGTTGTCTGTTTGATAGGAATGCTTCTATCGTTATAGGTGTCCAGAGATACCATAAGATTTTAGTTTTAGTAGTAGTTTGTCGTGTACCACTGAATCCAAGGCTTTACAGAAGTCTATGATTTGTTATTAACTTAAGAACTGCAGTGATTCTCTCAACACCTATGTCAATAAAAGTTGTAAAATGAAGCAGAATTCACTTAACAAATGTCTCATCAACAAAAATATTCAGTTGTGGTTGTAAGTCGAGTACTACCCGTGTTAAGGACTGGTATAGTGGTTGAAATGTTTTCTTGACAAGTGGTAAAAATGCTTTCTTGTTTACTGCTGACTGAGACCTAACAGTAACATATATGTATAAAAACTTTCTGGAATGGGAAGAGTTCTCCCTACTTCCGCTCACTTCTTCTCCATATTACTGTTTTACTCTTTTCCTCTTATTAACTCAGGAAGAAGGCTTTCACTGCCAAGTCCCAGATAGCCCACAGATCTGTTTGGCGACATTGGAGAAATAGTGTAGTGTGAGTGGGGAAAAAGTTTTAAAACTAAAAAAAATAAAAACACAAAACCCCCATCAATAACTCTAAAAACAAAAATGACATGAATAATTAAAATATTATTTAAAAAAAAACTTGTTTATTTCAGAAACTTGTCTTGTATTTTATGCATACAGTATATACAGTATAGGTCTTTTGTTTTCATTTTAAATTGTTAGTTGTTTAAAGTATTGGTCTTCATATCTGAGGCTGTAACTATTTCAATATTCAGCCATGCAGGAATGTTTATTTCTTTGGAAAGCTAAGCTGAGAAATTAATGTTTTCATCACCACATTCAATTAAAGATTAAAGGAACTCTTGATTAAATATAATAAATCCTACTTTCTCTAGATACATGTCTTTTGAAGATCACTGAACAATTCTGTAGAGAACATTTGGTACCCTTCCTGCACTCAATTCCTACCTTGATGGCAGCATTGTGCATCAAACCTCTTTAACATAATTTTAATATATCTGTAAGAAAAAAAACTTATTCTGGGTTGCCTGGTCATATTTGTTTTGGGTTAAATCTCTTCTTGTACATCCCTAAGGAACATAATTGAAGTCATGGAAGCTGATGGAATGAGTTTGGTGGTTGATAAGTAGGAAATGCTTCGATTTGGGGCATATGTAGCCTTTCATGTGCAAAGTTCTCATTTTCAGATACCCCAGGCTACTGGCTTTCCTGATTTGCAATTAATTAGGATTCTGATTTGGGTTGAAAATTCCAATACCTATATGTCCTTTTATACATATTTCAAATCATGCTGGCTGAAGCAAATAATTGTATCTGTAGTCAATAAATCAGTATACTCTAAAAGAACTACTTATAGTCTCAGACTCATTCAAATTCAAAAACATACTTCAGTAAAATATATTCTGAGGCCAGTTTATGAAAATATCTACCATGTCTCTTTAAATAATAATAATAATAATAATAATAATAATAANATAATAATAATAATAAACAAATAATAATAATAAACAAATAATGATAATAATAACAATAACAATAACAATAATAATAATAATAATAATAATAATAATAATAATAATAATAATAATAATTGTTGTTGTTGTTGTTGTTGTTTGTTTATTTGGGGGGCATATCACTTTTTTTATCCCTGCAGACTAAATTTCCATCTTGATTGTAGTGTAAAAGTTAAACGTGCTTGAAAAACAAAATAGAGGTATTTTTAAAATATATGTTTTAAAGTTTTAAAGCATGGGCTGCACATGACTTCTGCAAGGTTTGGAATGCAAAAAATATATATCAATGCAGCATAGTGATGTTTTATAAATTATTGTGATAATAAGAAAAAAAGCCAACCCCAGCTGCTGGGTTTAAAGAAGACATTGTTTTATGAAAGGGTTATAATAATGGTACATTAGCATATAAGAGCAACATGCCCTGTGTTGTTTATTAGTGTGCCCTGAAAGATTGACATGACTAACCCACTAAGAGTTCCTCTAAAGCAATTCAGAAATTGCTGAGTGTGATTAGTGTGTACAAGTATGCTTCAAGCCCCTTTTTTATTCCTGGTGACTCTCTGGACTAGTCCCTGTTGTTTTTATGGCAAGATTTTCAGATATGGTTTGCTATTGCCTCCTTTCTATGGGGTGGAGGGGAGAGATGGGGTGGGGGAGAGGGAGAGTGGTCCAAGGTCACTCATCTGGGACTATTCATCCTCTTGGTTTCTAGTTTGATGCCTTAATCATTACACCAAACTGAGTCTCGGTTCAAGAACTAGCTATGCCATATTGTTGTGATCTCACTTGTTCTTTTGCTATACTACTCACCATTCAAATTGTGGGTCACCCAGATTCATAAATTGTACCATTGTACTATATCTTCAAAAAATCTTGGAGTACCAGAGAATTGCAAAATAACTGATATAAGTTCCATCTTCAAAAAAGAAAGCATAGCGGGGAAGCAGACCCAGGAAACTACAGATCAATCAGTCTAACATCGATACCTGGCAAGATACTGGAAAAAATAATGAAAAAATAGATCTGTGAACACCTAGAAACAAATAGTTATAACTAGCAGTCAGCACAAGTTTGCTAAAAAGAGATCATGCCAAACCAATCTTATTTCATTCTTTGACAAAGTGACTAAATTAGTAGATCCAAAAAATGCTGGGGACATGGCATACTTAGACTTCAGCAAGGCATTCAACAAAGTAGACTATAACCTACTTCTTGATAAACTATAAAAATGTGGCATCACCACCAGAGGGATTTGTAGCTGGCTGACAAACTGTACTCAACTAGTAGTCCTTAATGGGACTACATCTATATGGAAGGATGTAAGCTACATGTTGTAGCACAATGTTCTGTCTTAGGCTTGGTACCAGAGATGGTAGTCAGCTGGTTTTGACCAGTTCTGGCAGATCAGTAGTGGAACTTTTGACCAGTTCAGAGAACCGGTAAATACCACCTCTAACTGGCTCCGCCCACCCACTCTCACCCCTTCCAGGAGTCCCCACACAAACCATTTTGGCTCCCAGGAGGCCTAGCCTGTAAGGCTGGAACATCCAATCGATCTATTTGCTGCTTCCCAGCCTCCCAGCTGCTCGGTCTATTGCTGCCTCCCAGCTGATTGGCTGGGTCTTCTTTTGTTGCCCTGTGCAGGAGAATGGAGCTGGAAAGCAGGTTAGTGGTGTGGGGAGGGAATGGAGATTTTGCAGTAACCTTCCTTTGCTATGCCCACCAAGCAGAGGTGGCATTCAGCAGGTTCTGACCAGTTCTGTAGAACTGGTAGTGGAAATTTTGAGTACTGGCAAATACCACCTCTGACCAGAGATTTTACAGTATCCTTCCCCTGCCATGCCCACCAAGCCCACAGAACTGGTAGTAAAAATATTGAATCCCACCACTGCCACCAAGCCACACCCACAGAACTGGATACAAAAATATCTTAACAGATTTGAATAATGGGCCCTACCCAAGAATATGAAATTTAATATGGAGAAAAGCAAGGTTTTACACCTAGGCAGGAAAAACCAAAGGTACAAGTACAAATTATGTGAAACCTGGTTCAAAAACAGTAACTGTGAGAGGGACCTTGGAGTCCTAGTAGACAATCACTTAAACATGAGCATAGTCAGGGGTGGGATTTGACTGGTTCTGACTGGTTCTATAGTTTTGACTGGTTCTGTTATCTGTTAAGATGATAAGGATAATTACGGGTTCTGTTATCTGTTACCCCTTGTTAACTTTCTAAGCAGTTCAGTAGAAGCAATAATTAGAAGCAATCTCTTAGTTGTCCTTCATTGCACTTTTTCCAAAGTCTCAACCTCTTTTTTGTAATGTGGTATCCAAATCTGGATGCCTTATTCCAGGTGTGGTCTTTATAAAGTGGTACAAATACTTCATGTAGTTTTGATTCTTTGTCTCTGTTTATACAATCAAGGATTGTATTAGCTTTTTTGGCTGCTGCTGCATGCTACTCAGGGTTGGGATTCAATTTTTTAACAACCGATTCTGTTGGCATGGCTTAGTTGGTGGGTGTGGCTTGGTGGTCATGTGACTGGGTGGGCATGGCCAACTCAACATCAAAACTCAGAAAGAGTATGTAAACTCATGTTTGACTGTCACTCTTTCTAGCTAGCCAAGAAGCCTTGCTGAATGTCACTCATCTTGGTTCCCTGTCAGTAAAAGCTTTGCTTCATTATTCAATTATTTTTTCAAACTGTTGATTGGGAAGTACTTCCTCCCAACAGCAGTGTAAAAATCTTAAAACAACCCTTCCCCTTTAAGAAAGCCAAGCCCCAAAAGCTCCAGAGACAGAAAGTCTAGGCTGTCTGCCAAGAATGTAATAAGAATGGAAAAAACAAATGGAGATTGCTTCTAACTACCAAACTGCTTAGAAAGTTAACAAGGGATTCTATAGAACCAGATAGAACCGGTAAATCCCACCCCTGGATCAGATCAGAATCATATCATTCCTTCATTAGTAACAGTAAGAGTGCATTACCAATAGGACAACTATCTGTAATGTCCAGGATATAAAGTATCCTATGACTCCCCCACCCCGAGGAGCAACAAAATGCTTATATTCTACAATCTTCTTTAGGCTCCAGTTTAGGCACAATTTTAGGAATGTTTATATTACAATATTATAATTCAATTTGGCTCATGCATCCTATCAGAATTCAGCACAAAAGGAAAAGGAAATGGAATAGCCATTTGCCCAGGAATGTTGCAGGTATGTCTGCAGTTGAGAATCTATCCAAGGATAACTCAAAAACAGTAACATGTACTGTATATAGTTAGGTTATAGACTTACTACATGTGAATATAGAAAGATCTAACAGGTGGACATCGTAGTATTTTTAATCAAGCTACAAATGGTCAAAGTCTGAGCTTACTGAACTTCAAATAAAAAAAAATACATATTTTTTGAATCCATAATTATGATGGTTCATTACATAGTCAACCTGATGATGTTCAGACTGGACTTGGCATTTTTGTCTGCCTATCAAGTCCTTCCCAAGGGATTGGGGTAGATAGCTGTAGATTTATTATTTATTTATTTTTCACATTTTTGAACCGCCCATCTCTCTCATCTCCTGGAAAAGAGTGAATTAAAGCTGTAAAATGTTTATATGTAGTTGCACAAGAGAAGACTAGATGTTACGTCTTCTGCCATTGATATGCCAATAATTTTCTTTGTGAGTTTCAGTTTTCAGGAGCTTGGGGCAACCTTTCTTTAGTACCATTCTCTTTGGTTTAAAATCATAATATAGGAATTTGCTTTAGCAGGAAAATAATGCTCTTTTATGCTACACATTCTGATTTCACTTGCAAACAAGTTGATGCTCCTTTTGATAAAAGAGGGGGGAGCTTGGAGAAGAAGTATTTCAGTCTCACCCTCTTGCCTGAAAACTCTAGGGTCTTGCCTGCCTTTTGACTCAATTGCTCCCTTGGCATGGCTACATACTTGAGCAAATAGGAAATATAATGAGAAACTGACTTCCTTGTGGTATTTCTAGTTGGAAATAAAAGAAGGAATATATTTTATTGTACAACTCCCAAATGGAAGTCTATTGAGAAAACTTGTTTCTCATAACACTTTATATTTGCTTAAAAAAAGATATATTACAAGAAGTCTTCTCAATATATATTGCTACTACGGCTGAATAGCTCAGCCAACTAGCCCTGGAAGCCTGTTTGGAGACAATGTTAAATAAACACTTAGTTAACTTAAAACTAACCAAAGACCAGGTAGAACATTTATTACCTTTTCTTCTTAAGGACAGATAGATTCATATGCATATCCAGGTTAGATATTAGCATCAACAAAAAGAGCTTTGGGTTTAATTAATTCCCAATTGATATAGATACAAACAATCTAGATGAATGGCCTTGATTTGAAAATGGTTGTCCAAAGCCATATGATTAGGAAATTTGTACCCTACTTTGTGCTTGTTTAGTAGATTGGTAGACGCAATAAATCTTAGTAGTTTTTCAAACTTTGCCCAAAGATTTTATCTATACAAGCTCCTGGAAAACCTGTGCATTCAAAACAATTCTTGAGTTAAATGAACCATGCACTGTGATGTGTAAGTATTGGTCCTAGAGATGTCTTGATCATATGCAGTTCCACCCATTCAACCAAGAAAACATGGCCTTGCTTTTTTAGTGATACAACCTCATCTTAAATTTCTCAGTTCCATCCCTATCCATCCAAAACTGCAGTAATTTGTATATAATAGATCCACCAATATTATACATACTGAATAAATATGATTGTTCCGCATAATAATGCGAATACCTTCAATTTCAGCTAAAAACATTAAGAGTCCATTTTTTTCAAATTTCACATTATAGATGTGTTATTTTATTCAGTTTGAAATGTTTTGTATTCTGGATAGACAGTATGTGTATTACAGTGATGAAAGGAACAGTGTTTTTTCTCTCCATTTTCACCAATCGGTTATATTTCATGATTAATATTAGGCAGTATGAATGCCTTACTGCAGCTACTTGGGTATTGTCATTGACAAATTAACAAAATTAACTTGCTGAAATCAGACTGCCTACGCCATCCATAATTAAAACACCAGCAATAATGAAATAGCCTATAATTAATCCTTTTAAATTTCTAATGAAAATGTTGATTGTTTATATGAAATGATACATTTCTCAGAAGTTATATCCATATTGCAGAGGATTGATGAATGGAAATGGTGATATACATATATATACATTTGTGTAGAATTTTTTGAAAGCAGTTGCAGGTGAATTTAAATGCTATTCAGTCATTTAAGAATCAGCAGTCAAGGTTAGAGTTGAGCAGTCAATTTATCATATATCCAGATGTACCTTTTAATGAGAAAATTGTATGATTGGTAGAAGCAGCTGCAATTGGTCAATGTTGCTGTAAGTTCTTGGTTCAAATGCATATCCAACCCATGAAGCTTCCAAGCACGAGGAAAAAGCTGTAAGTTGAAATATGTATTAAAAGTTCAAACTATTTGCAACTTTATTGCACATCCACCCACCAAATACAAACCTGAGAAAGCAATCATTAACTAATGAAATGGAAAAGCACCTTTTCTGCTATAGTCTCCTCATGGGCATTGTAAAGGCTAGGTCCCATGGGCCGACGGACGCAAAACATATGCATAAAGGACACAGCGGATGAGCAAAAATTCGGGAGTGGCTCCATCCGTTGTCATCCGCTCCAAAAAGTGGCCCAAATTTGCATAAACAGAACGGAAAAGAACGGAAAAGAATGGACAGGGGTAGCACGTAGCGGGGATGTTAAATGGATGTTCATAGGAAGCATAGCGGATGACAGCGGATGGAAGTGGATGACACCTCCGAAGGGGTTCCGGGGGAGAATTGATATTGCGAGCGGCTGATTGGCGGAAGGGGCGGATGCGTAGGCAATGACGCCGATTTGCCATCAGACGGCCTTATAGAAGCAAAAGGCGATGCCGCACAAGATGTTACATCGGATAAAAGCGTTCACTGCGCATGCGGGGAGTATGAATTCATCACTCCGTGAATATAAAAGGATATCAGCACACATGCAGTCAGCATTCAGAGGAAAGACGTGCTGCCTACATACTCTCTAAGGAACACCATGGTGGTCGTTCAGTCAGGCAAGAAAGCGAGGAAAAGCCCGTACCTAACTCATTCAGCCCTTGGCAAGAAGGACAGGAATAACCAGACAGTCCCATCCCCTGGCACTGAGACTCTGCAACTTGCTGCTGCTGCTGCTGGCTCCTGCTTGCTGGCCTTGCTTACGCTGCGCTGTAGGTGGACGCTGCCCCAAGCCTCCAAGAGCCTGCTGCTGAAGGGCCTTCTGCCAAGACGGGAGGAAGAGGCAAAGGAAGGATAGAAGGGAGATGACGGAAACAGTAGACCATGAAGATCGAGGTGGATGGAATGGCTGAGGACCAGACCAAGAGTGACCTCTCGGAAAGAGGCCACAGCACTCTCTATCGCGACAGTCAAAGAAGGTACGGCTAGGCTATGGAGAGACAGGACAGAGAGCCGGGAGACAGGCCTGCAGATGTTACTCCTGATAGGACTGGGGGAAGCAATCACTGCCACACCATAGTAATCGTCGCAAGCTACACCTCAAAAAAGTCTGGGACAGCCGCTGTCCAAGTCACTGACGCGTGGGTGATATGTACCGTCCATGGCCAAGTGCGTTTCTTCGAGTGAGATTCCGCACCGAGGGAGTAGCCCCTCTGAAACACCCTTCTCCAGACAGCCCACAGGACAGCAGTCCCTTCCAGCAGGAGCCAGCGAGCCTGTCCTAGCAGGTGTCTTCAGAGGGCCCAGGCAGAGACCCCCCCGAGTAGCTGCACTCCTATGCCGGGGACTTGGAGGATCCGTCACAAAGCGATGAGCGAGCCCAGAGAGACCAAACCCCACACCACACCCAAGCCCCCTCCACCAGGCATGCCAGGCTCGGACGTGGGGGCGAGCACTGGAGGCCAGAAGACCACAGGTGGTCCTGTTGGACATTTCAGGGACACAATGAAGACCAAAAGCACAAGAACTTCTCTCTCAGCTGGTCCCACTTTGACAGAGCATCTTCAGGCCAGAACAGCTCTCATCACCTTCATGAGGTAACCTCAAGGCACCTGCCCGAGGCCGTAACCCACAGGTGATGAAGCAGAAAGATCACACCCATTCTGCACAAACCCTCCAAAGGCCCAGGCTGAAACCTGCTCCGTCACCCAGTCCAGGTCTGCTCCTCAGTCCAGGCAAATGTACAAGGCCCTTCCCACAGTGCTTAACAGGCCTCTACACTACCATAGGCTTTATCGACCTATGGGATATTTCCTACAGCGAAAGACAGGGAACTTCGCTCAGTCCAGGGCCTCTAGCTCTCATGTTGTTACGGCACAGTGGACACCCAACCTCATTCCAGCTGCAGGGAGAACCGACAGCCACTCGCACATCTCATCGACTGGTCCTCCTTCCCTCGCTGAGCACCTGACAAGCACAAGCGGTCCAGACAATCTCGTGATCTCAGTCCTTGTGGGCTTGCACAATCTCAGTATACATGTATGAATGGGGCCTTCTCAAACCTTTACGGACTGAGTCAGCTCTCGGAGGAACTTCCTGACAACACACCATCCCTGTTGTTACTCTCGAGGGGCAAGCACCCCAATGGCGCCTCAGACCAGCACTGCAAGCCACAGCCACTCCACAGTCCCTGGACACTATACAGGCTGGACCGATGGACATGACGCAGATGATGACTGAGAAATAGTCCAAGACTGAATTTGTTACTTGTTTCAGTTTATCTTTGCTTAAGGACACACTTTACTTGTTCCATTTGCTTATTTAATTAAAAGTTCATTTCAAAGTTTTACCTAGAAAGTTAATAAAAGGTTTATCTTTGCTTAAGGATACTTGGGTTTCATTTTTTTTTACTCTGGAATAAAAGTGTTGGTGAAACTTTTAACAAACATGTGCGTTAAATATTATGCTGCTTGTTGATAGATAAGGAAGTTGTTTGGATTAAACCATTCCAGTCATAGCATAGTGGACGGTATGTATCCGACCATCCAGCTGCACACATATGGACCTTTATTTATAATAAACAATTTACTTCAATGCATCAACTACATTTTCCCAAAATTAAACAAAGTTCTTATATTAATGCCCTATTCATTTGTTAGGCCCACTCAAGCATACATTGGCGCAATCTCATCAGTGTAATGGACAGCTTCAAGGAAGCATCCATTAAGTCACCTATCATCCTGTCTTGCCACTCCACTGCTTCCAGCTGTGGGGAAGTGTGCACAGTGTCTCAGAAGTAGGTTGCAACTGCTCTCCCTTCACGTTGAAGCTCTGTTTGTGGGGCCGCACCATCCACAAGGTCTTGTCTATCAGTTTCGGGTCCTTGGCCTCCATTCACCACAGGCTCCGGTCCCCATTTCCTTGGATTGATGGTCCACAAGTCTGTTCTTGCAACACTGGTAGCAAGGTACATGGAATTGCTGCAGCATGCAGCAAGCTTCCACGATCTCCTCATGGTCTGTGGGCGATCGCCTGCGCATATGTGGTGAAGAAGTATCTGGAACTGTGGCCAGGTCCCAAAGGCGTCTCTTCACACCCCGTCTTAGCCCCTGGACAGCCTATAGTTGAAGATTTCTCTTCACCGGGTGAGTATCCTGAACTGGTATGCTTCATGAGGTGGTTTGAGGTGAGAAACGGGTCAGTCACAATGAATGAAGTAGGGCACATCTTGTGGATGTCATCGGGCTAAGGGGGTCGGGATCTGCGGTAAAACCACCAATGATGAGGTTGTGTTCCAGCCCAACTCCTTGAGGTCACTTGTCGTTGTATACCTGGGCCATCTGAAGCTGAGAACCCGTTGCCGCAAGATCCGATGTACATGAACCTTGTAGTCAGCATCACCATGGCAAGCCCTTGTAGTTAAAATTATGTGCACCCTGATGTTGGCTGGAGCTTTGAGGCCACGTGCTTGCCATTATGGCTCCAACGGACGATGGTAATTTCGGGTAATAGTTCCCACCTTCTGATCCACTCTCCTTGCAAGTTTCTCCCAGCCTTGTTCTCATGGTGGGCACTTTGAGGAGCTCCCCAAGTTTCCTCCAGCCTTCAGTGGTGGGGCACTTGAGGAGCTCCTCCACGTTATTCCTTCAACTGCCACCGCACACTTCTCTGACCCACTTTGCATGATGCTACACACCCTCTCAGTGTGGCACCCCTCACGGCATACTGCATGTTTCGTGTATGTAGATCCCAGAGCGGGAGGGTGGCGCAGACGGTCAGTGCCATCTTCAGGTTCCAGGGTCCAGCTGTGGACGGACAGTTGGGGCCTAGGCCTTGGTCAACCTGGGATAAAGTGCGCAGACACTCTCTACAACTTGTCAAATCACTACATGGCTGGGTGGCATCTCATGAAGTGATTGGAATGACGAGGGTCCTTTCATTCCCTCAGCTCCCGACTGTCAACTGGTTATTACAGTCCAAACTCCATTCTCTCTCACGATCCATTCCTCGGACCCACACAGCTCTTGGCGTCTCCTTCTTCTCCTTCTTTCCTTCTGATAATTAAAAGGGAAAACAGTCTGAACAGGTTTGGTTTTTCTGGTTGATTAAATGATCGCAACTTACCATTACGGACCTGTTCATGATCCATGGGGAGAACAAATGATGATGTGGAAGACCAAGACGAAGAGGTCTGTACACCATGCTGCTGACTCATCACTGAAGGATCCAGATGCATTTTCCTTCCCTCTTTTATATAGGATAATATACCGGTGTCTGTTTGGGTGTCCTTCTACATCACTCTAAGATCATACTTGCAGAATTCCTAAATATCCGAGATACATCCAGATACAAACAGTTTTTTCCGTTTTAATCCTTTATCATATAGCGGATGCATATGCTTACATTCCTTTTCTATTTCCGTGCCTTTACTAACGCCTGGTGTAGCACGTTCGTGTAACCTTTTGTTTCCTCCCTTCTTATCCCATTTTCCAAGCTGCACATCGTGGGTTGAGTTGAGGGATGCGTCCAGAGCGATTTACGAGAGGATACAGCGGCATGTTTTTAACGGATGATAACGACATAGATGTTTGTTGCCCCTAGTATATGCCATGGATGTACATCATACACGGTCTGGAAAGTTCATCCATTCACAAAGTTTTGCTTGCAGTCCTCAAAAACTTCATGAGCAGATGAAATTCTCAGGTGGATGGGGATGGCTCAGGGATAGGCATAATGAAACAATGTATGCCAGTGAAAGACACACTATGGATGATAGCATTTCCAACGAGATGGCAAGCTTTTTTCAATGTTTTACATCCTCTTTGCATCCCATTAGTAGCAGTGGCGACAGGGCTTAAGCACAGAATGATGTCTTGAAAACACGATGTGCTGCTTTTTTCCCTATTAAATTTTCCCCTGGATTCTGCTGTCTGAGTGAAGCTGTACTACTTGTGAACAAGGTAGGAAGATGTCTGTAAAGTTACAATATATGGGGAGAAATTGACACATGTTGCTTGAAATTTGTCAGGTTCAAATAAGTTCCACTCCGAAGAACTGGCCGCTCAGCTGAATCAAAATAATTATAAAAGCGACTCATCGGATTGAGCTTGCAGCAACCCTAGGATAGTGCATGTTTGGAAAAAACATTTCAATTACTAATTTTCATTCCCTTCTAATTACATTTAAGAAGAACTGAAGTACCTATACCATACCCATACTTGGGCACCAGGAAGCTTGGAGGCAGCTTAGAAATAACCATTGCAACTATTAAAAGGATTCTGTATGCTTGGAAAAACACTTCCTTCAGAAGCAGCTGCATAGTACTTACCAGTTTTTACCTGTAGGACAAAGGAGGACAGAAACATCTTTTGGAGGCACGTGAACTGTATTTTTAATTCTGGGATTTCCATGTTATAGGTGTTTCTCTCAAAAAGTGTCCTATTTACAAGATGCTGCCTTGACAGTTTTGTCCGCATATTATCCATCTGAAAAGGACGGGAAGTGCTCAGATTACCTTAGCCAGCTTCCTCTAGTGCTAGAGAGTTCCTGGAAACTCCAATTGTAAAATTTGTCCACTTCTTCTGAGGAGGATGCGGTGGTGCACCATTGCCTTTATTCTCTTCAACGAATACTGAATGGAGGATACCAAAAACATTTCTGGAAATAAAGCTGATGTTGGCGACTGGTGCTTCTGTCTCTGCGTTCTTGCCATCTTTCATATCTATATAACATTTAATATTGTATTATATATACATATTATATACATACATATAATATATATATATATTTGTTTTTTTAAGCTTTCGCGGTACTTACATGTGTTTCGCTGTTTAGCATTCCTTTGGGATATTATCACATCATTGTAGTGCTGTTAAAGTTGTAGCAACGTTTCAGCAGAATCTCATCTCCTTCATTCGGCTTCCATTGGATGTGCGGTTCACAGCTTCTGTTTCAAATTCGAGGCTGGTCTATTCTGATTGGCTAGGAGCCTGGCTCTGTGTTCACTGGACTTGCGAGTTTGATGCAATTGGTGTTTCTGGTTTCTTCTGTTGTTTGTGGGCTCTTGATTGGCTGGGCAACCACTCTGTCTGTAAGTTGGAGCTTGTCAGTGCACTTGGCTTTGCTGTGAAAGGACGGCTGCCATCCATTAGCGCAAGCTAGGTCTTCACCTGCGAGGCTGCCCTGCGTGGGGGTGTTTGAGCTCGGAGGCATCAGGAAGGGAGTCGTGTTTGTGCTCAGTGTTGATCTGTTTTTGGTGTGGAGATCTTTCTATTTTGAGAGTGAGGTGTCCAAATGATTGACCAGGTCTGCTAAGGAATCATCTCTTCTATTCATGCTGTCAGGTCCTTTTTTTCAACTCTCTATTGGCTTCTCTTTGTGATGATTCTGTGGTTGGGGCATTTTCTATAGTGGGCTAGGAAAAGGTTTTAGCTATGCCATTGAAGTTGATTTGTGAACCTGGTCGCGTTTTCAGTGTGATTTGACTAGTGAGGAGGTGGCGAGGTGTTCCAGCTTTTTCTCACTGACAATTTTTGTGTATCATCAGGCGGGGTACTATACTCTCTTATTGGTCTGTCCACATGTATGTGGCCGGCATGATGTACAGGAATTTCGTATAATGCCTTGGTTTCCAGGTCAGTTTTGTCCTTTGGTTCTAAGATGCGGCTGCTATTTTTTTGTCTGTTTTTTGAAGCAGTCTGCCATGTGATGCCTTTGTGTAGTATCTTACTGCATTTATCTGTAGTACCTTTCTTATGTAGGGCAAGTCAGCTGTTCCATGGTCTGTTGGTCTTCTACGGTTCTCTTTATGTCTTGGTGTGTTTTTGTGATCAAGTTGGTGATTTTGTTTTTTCTGGGAAGCCATTGGCTGTCAATACTTCAGATTCAGGGTGCATAGTTCAGTCTTTATATTGTGTCTTATCTGCCAGGCGTTTGGTTTCTGGTAATAGTGTTTTCGCAGGCGGTAATCTTATCTGTGCTGCGGGTGGTGGGATTGGGCTGTTGAGAGCGGTAGCCGTAGGTGTTGTGTTCTTTTGGTATATGGGTGTGTCCCAGTGTGGCCATTGTTCTTTTGTAGATTGTATCATGCTAGGAATCGGTATGTTTGTTTATTTTCTCGTTTCCATGGTGAACCTTGATTGTGGGGTGTGTTGTTAGGTGTGTTAGGAAATGTGTTAGGTTTTCTTTTCCATGGGGCCCACAATCACAAAATGTGTCATCGATGTATCTTAGCCATAGTTTTGGGTTTGTGGGTGGCCATAGCCAGGCTCTGGATTCGAATTCTTCCGCGAGAACAGGTTTGCAATGACAAGGCTGACAGTGGTTGATCCCATAGGGGCTCCTTCAAATTTGCTTGCTATCCTTTGTCCTTTGTATATGGAAATATGTGTTACGGTTAGGCCAGTTGTTCTGTTAGTTCCATGACGGTCTTTAGCTGGTTGGTGGTATTTATTTTTGATTCTGATTTCAAGAGTTCTTTTATCGCGGACTGAGCTTGAATAGTGAAACCACGTCGAAAACTACAAGCAGATCTTCTTGTTCCACGTGTAGTTCTTCTGATCCATTTTCTAAAAGAAGTGCGTATCGAGTTTTGTACAAATAACACAAAGAAAGGCATACCTCTCAGACCAATAGTCCAAGCTCGCACTAGGAGCTGCCGGTCTTCAGCATGGGGCTGTAGTTGTTTGCTAAGTATTTAGCTAACGGTTTTGGTAATGGTGCTCCTATGAAGCTGACTATGGGTCTGGAGAGGTATGCCTCTTTGTGTATTTTTGGGAGGCCACATAATATTGGGGCATCTAGAAGAGATTTTCTTTGCGTCACTCTAACGAATTAGATCGTTGTTGATTTCTTTTGCTTATGTGGCTGGTCTCCATCCTCTCTCCTCCTCCTTGCGCGGCGGTCCTCACTATTTCTCCCTTTCCTTTGCCAACACCTCTCCGCGCGCTCCCTGGACCTGGCCCCCGTCTGCGCCTCCCTATAGGAATCTCATCTTCTATTTCATGCTTGCTACAAGTCTTTTTTCAATCTCTATGACTCTCTTGCCATGATTCCCTCTCTGGCTAGGTTTTCGCTACTTCTTGTCATTTATGCCATAGGCACCCAAACAAAATCAGAACCGAATCCTCATATGTGCAGTCTAGAATCCAGGCCTAACCAAATTAAATACAGATGAAGCTGTCAACTGCGCGAACGACCAACCCACCGCGGGCCCTCGCCTCACCACCTTCCTACACTCCGCCCACCACACACCAACACACCCCAAAACAACACACACATCTCCCCGCCACACACCACGCCATGAATCAAGCACTACCAACTACCCTGGAAACAAATGATAAACAGTTATAATAATACTCAGCAGGCCAAAGGAAGATGGCCACGTCACCCAGTAAGATACACTGAAAATCACAGGCAAGAAAAAACTGACTATGAAACAAATTGCCAGACCTACCCAAGACTCCACATAACAGAACCTTATAAACACACGCCCAACCACATTAACCCAACTAAAATAACCAAGAAGAAAAATTATAACCAGCCACATAAGCAAAGAAATCCAACAGACGATCATCTCCAGAGAAAAACTACGATCTTCTAGATGTCCCAAATTATATGGCTTCCCAAAAAATACACAAAGAAGGCATACCTCTCAGACCAATAGTCAGCTCCCATAGAGCACCATTACAAAACCTAGCTAAATACTTAGCACAAACAACTACAACAGCCCATGCTGAAACTGCAGCTTATATGTACAAACTCATACCACTTCTTAGAAATATCAAAGATCTTACACGTGGAACAAGAAGATCTGCCTTTTAAGTTTTACGTGGTTTCACGGATTTCACTCAAGTCACCGAAAAAAAAACTCTGAAAATCATCAAAAAAATAAATACCACCAGCTAAAGACCTCATGGAAACTAAAGAACACTGCCTAACCAACACATATTTCATATACAAAGGACAAAGATACAAGCCAAATTGAAGGAGCTCCTATGGATCACCACTGTCACCCGTCATTTGCAAAACCTGTTCATGGAAGAATATTGAATCCAGAGCCCTGGCTAATGCACCCCAACAAACCCAAACTATGGCCTAAAGGATACATCGGATGACACATTTTGGGGATTTGGCCCCATACGGAATAGAAACCTATAACAATTCCCTAACAACCTAAACAGCCACATACCCCAAAATTCAAGTTCACCATGGAAACGGAAGTGAGTAAACAAACTAAGGCGTACCATTCTAGATGTACTAATCTACAATACAAGAAACAGATTGCACACTGGGACACATCCATATAGGTTATACAAAGAGAAGAAAACACGTCCACACAACCACTAAGGTCCTCCAAACGCCCCATATCCCAGCCACCACGAGCATCTTAGATTAAATCCGTGGCCGAATAACACTAGTTCATATACCAGAACACGAAGACGCTGGCGAGATAAGAACACATATAAAGACTGAACTAGGCACCCTGACTGAAGTATTGACAGCCAATGGCTTCCCACAAAAACAAAAATCTAACCCAGCTTGATCCACAAAAACACACCAAGATATAACAGGAGACCTAGAAGATCCACAGACTATGGAACAGCTGTTCTTGCCCTACATAAGAGCCGTATACAGATAAAATCAGTAAGTACTACACAGGCATCACATCAAGACTGCCATTACAAAACAGACAAAAAAAGTAGAGCAGCCAGCCTTAAAAAACCCCAAAGACAAAACTCGACCTGGAAAACCAAGGCATATACGAAGTTTCCCTGTGAATCATGCACCTGGCCACATACATTGGACAGACAGATAGAAGAATAAGTACCCGCCCGTAGATGAACACCAAAAATAGCAGTAAACAGCCTGAACACACCTCCGTCACTAGTCCAACACATGCAAAACCCAGGTCACAACATCAACTCAGTGGCACTAAAACCCTAGCCACTAGAGAAAACCCCAGCCACAGACTCATCAGAGAGCCATAGAGATTGGAAAAAAAAGACCTGAAAGCATGAATAGAAGAGAGTGATTCTCAGCAGACTGTCAATCATTTGGAAGCTGCACTCGCAAATAGAAAGATCTCCATAGCCACCAAAACAGAACAAACAGCCTGCGAGCACAAAACAGACTCCCTCTGATGCGCATCCAGCTCAAACACCCCCCACCAGGCACCCAGATGAAACCTAGCTTCCTAATAGATAACAGCTGTCCTTTTACGCGAAGCCTTTACCCGAAGAAAGCTGAACAGCACACGCGCAGACACCAACACACACATATTTATACACCACACCACATACATGCACCACACACCACACCACACAGTATTTGTTTGTTAAGTTTTTGGGGCTGCTTACATTATGCGTATTCATCTTTGTTTGTGTATATTCCCCATCATATAATAGTTGTGCTTTATAGTCGTCTGAAGAAGAACTCAATACAGAAAGCCTGATAGATGAGATTCTGCTAAAACGTTGCTACAACTTTAAAAGCACAACTACAATGACGTGGGATAATACCCGAACAAAGCTGAATACCATATATAAATATATTAAAATGAAACCAGCTAGTAGTTACCTTATTCAGAAATAATAAAAAGTGGAACACATGCAGCCAGCTTGTGCTTCCCAGTGAACATACATGCACATCTGAGTTCATGACTCAAAATAAAAAACAGGTTAATTCTATGGTTTCTGTTAGTAAAAGGGTGGGAATGAATTTCATGTTTCCTCTAGCTCTTTCTTTCCAACTGAAAAGAATATTGGAAAAGAACATAAACTGGGATTGGGACCCTGTCCATCAGCAAAAATATCTCCAACAACTGAACAAGTTCACAGAGTGTAGGAATAGAGGAAAGATGAGGTTGAAAATGAGCAAGATTGGCCAAATGCTAATTTCAAAAAGGCCCACCCTGTGTCACCCTCTACCCCCAAAACATCATCCAGTGCATCCCAGTTGGAAAAGTACTTTGGCAGTGGCTCAGGCTACTGCTAACTGTTCTTTCAAAACAAAAAAAAAATGGTTTAAGAAATAAGTAGAAGCCTATGTGACTTATGTTTGTTTATTTTGTGTCTTTATATTACAAACACAGCCCATTGTGGCTAATGATAATAAAATAGGTATTTAAAACAGTATGCTAATATCCAACAAAATAAAAAGCAATTTCAGTAAACAGTCTAGCCTAAATGAACATACTGACCTGAACAGTAACTCTCTGCCTGCTAATGGAAACTCATCATGTAGAGAAAAATATGTAATGTAGTTGGAAAATTAAGTGTTTTCAAAGTTGTTCAGGTGATCTTAATTCATAATAAGTCAGTTATTTGTCAAAAAGAAAGAAATGGGAATTCTGATATTTTTCCATTATTGCTTTATGTAAATTACATTCAATTTGGTGGTGAGTTGTATCTGGAGTTTTATATTGTAATTATTAAGTTCGCATATAATGAAATTGTCAGGTGTAATAAATTGGTACTGTATATTTGTGTAAGGGTTGTTAAAAACAGGGAAAAAATTGAAGAATGAAATATGAAAATTAGATAAAAGAATCACGAGGCAGCTATTATTAACCCATTGTTTTGCTTTATGAGTATACTTAGTACAGTACAATCTGTAAAGAACAGATTATCTCCCAATCTAAGATAGAATTAATGAAATACCATTTAAAAAGAACAATGCTAAATACAAATGGATGATAAATTGACAGGTGATTTAAACTGTGTTTTTAACAAAGAAAAACTAGCTTTAAAACACAGTACTTAAAACATTATTTGAATTGCATTGCAAAACATGGCATATATTTGCATATATTATACCCTACGGAGTAAATGTTTGGCAAGCAGCAATATATGGCATGTCAAACTCCCGGCCCACGGTCTGAATGCATCATGTGCTGGCCATGCCCACATCTGGTTTAGCAAAGGGGGAAAAAAGTCACGATATGTCATGTGATGCCACCATAACAACGTGAGTTTGACAGCCCTGCCTTTTGTGAAGCATATATGGTTGCAAAAGCTACAAATTAGTGGTATGGGGTGTGGATGACAGGAGGGAAACTTTCAGCTGTTCCTCTGTAAATATATACTCCAACTTATCCTTCTAGGAATAGGCTTGATTTTGAGACCCGAACTTTTTTTCTGTATGCAGAAATTGTTTGTTGCTATTGCTGAGTCCTTGACATGAGAATCTCCTACCTCCTAATGTAACCTATCTGAAGTTGAACAATTTAAATACGACTGAAAACTTGTCTGTCCAGAAAAATAGTGTATAGCACTGACACACCGTCCTTTTCCATCTTGTCTTACAACCATCCCCAAAACTAGTTCACATTGCAGCATAGCCACAAATATACCAGAAGGACAGGGGTATCAAACACACATCATCGTGGCAGTGTCATGTGACGTATCAGGACTTTTTCCTCCTTCGCTAAACCGGGAGGGGGTGAGGCTAGCACGTGATACTTCCGGCCCACAGGCTGTGAGTTTCACACCCCTGCATTAGGATTTCCACTCCTTATTGGAAGAGAAATTAATCTAAGTAATAACTATTGAGCCGACTAGGACATGAGGCAGGGTTTTTATAGCTGTAGTTTTGAGCTCCCAGCATTCTACAGCAATGTTTCTCAATTTTCATATTTTGATATAATTTTAAGGTATGTTGATTCTGGTTAGGGAATGCTGGGAGCTGAAACCCATACATCTTAAAATAGTTTGACAAATACTGTTCTTTTGAAATAGTGTTCAAGCCTCGTTCAAATCAAATAAACACAAAGTATATATAAAAGCAAACCTTTTCAATGCATCTCTGTGAATTCTGTTCATTCACAGCAAAGTCATTAAAACGAATTGTCCCAGATATTCAAGGTTGTGAAAGGCTGCCAAGAACACAAGATTAACTGCAGGGAAATATCCAAAACCAAAAGTCTCTGAAAACAAACCAGAGTCAACAGAACTTCCACAAGAATTTGGAGTTGAAAGAACTTCTTTGCTTCCTGCTTTTATCCCTTATGGGAAGGGCCATCATCTTGCAGCCTTAGTCCCGAGTCACCTGTGCTGTTGCAGATGCTCTTTCTTTCGAACAACCCTGCATGCACGCACACCAGTCACAGGCTCCTTGGTGTCCTCTGCATCATTTCTGCCAGACTCCACAAGCTCCGAAAGCAGCACCCCACTCTCCGATAGTCTTGGCCCCCTCCCTGCATCACACGCAGGCCCCTCATCTGAGTCTTTGCTCTCAGAGACCTCAGCCATCCGCACTTGCTGCCGACAAATCACAACAAACAGTTTGTCCCTAACTGCCAGCGTTGATGTGTGGGTGTGTGCAAGATGGGAACAAGAAAGGCAGCACGATGAAAGTATCATAATGCAAACCCCACTACCCCTTCCACACGTATTCTGACATCATGCAGAATCTCAGAATGCAGTACAAAAGGGTGCAACCCTACTTTTGATTTTTTTTGAAAGCAGCAAAGTTCTGTGGATGCCCAAATAGAACGGTTGTCAAACTCAGAGCATCATGTTATGTATGACATTTTTCCCTTTTGGGAGCTGAGGTGGGCATGTCCTGTGCATGACACATCCGGTCCGCAGGCTGCCAGTTTGACACCCCTACCATACAATGTACATGCATATATCAAATTAGTGCACAATAGTGAGATAACATTTTAGCTGTGTTACCCTAAATTATCGTATGCTGATCTGGAGTAAGCCTCACTCAATCATGGCTCTTTGATAGCCTGGTGAAACCTACAAATCCTTTCTCAGAAAAATGTATTTAAATGCGTACTGTATTTAGTACACTGAAATACAATTAT
Organism: Laticauda laticaudata; assembly: GCA_004320025.1. Classification (NCBI taxonomy): domain Eukaryota; kingdom Metazoa; phylum Chordata; class Lepidosauria; order Squamata; family Elapidae; genus Laticauda; species Laticauda laticaudata. The sequence goes on along the minus strand of BHFT01020372.1, from coordinate 4,345 downwards.
GTGATTCTTAGTTAATAAACTTTTTTTGTATTTTAGAGGCCATACATTTCTTTGTTGCCTACCTAAATTGAACAGAAAGCTACTTTCCAGAGGCTAGTCATGTAAGGTTTGTAAATTTTCTTTTCCACCCAGGTTTCCAGACCCATTGTACTCTATCCAAACACCCCAGGTGAAGAACTCCTGGGCCAGAATCCTCTACACTGGATAATAATTTTGTAACTTCAGAATTTCCCATAATTGCAATTATGAATAAGTTTTTATGGCTATGATCATTCCTGAAAATCAGAATTTGGAGATTAACCCAGTGGGGCTCACATTTGGAGACGAGATATAAATTAACCTATGCTAGATGGGGAATTCTGGAAGTTGAAGTCCATGCATCTTATAGTTGCCATGGTTGAGAAACATTACATTATTTTAATGGTGCAAACTGTTGCTGCATTGTAATACAAATAAGTTTCCATCTTTTTTCTAATCATCTTTTGTTTATGTAGGGGTCGTATTATGGGTTAAGCCTTAAATAAGTAAGTACGTCCTTACTTTCTCCATATATTAATAAAAACAAAAAATGCTTTGTATGTATATCTAAATAAAACATTTCATAGGTTACTTAGAAATATAGAAATGTTTCTTGACATATATACTTTGTATATAATAGCCAAAGCAGAAGGTAACGTATTGTGAACATATGTGAACAATCAGAGTGTATAGTTGACCACCTTAAAATAAGAGGTATATGTTCATAATATACCTCTTATTTTAAGGTCAACTATAAACTCTGATTGTAGCACTCCTATGATGAATTACACTATATGAAATCTTTTATTGTTCCTTGTCCAGGTTTTTATACAAGTATTTCCATTTCTATGTATGCATAATCTTGATTTTAGTCTTTTAGGGACTCAACATTTCAAAGTCCCATCTTAATTATATTAATTGCTATATTTCAAGACAGCTGGCTACTTTTGCAATGTTGTGCAGTAATGTGCCTTAGTACATGCATTCTGAGTCATTTTGTGATGAATTTTCACGATCAGCAGTGCTTCTGCTCAATGAAGCACGTCTATGAATGAAGGCGAGTTCTCAATCCCAAATATGACTCATAAGTAAGCCATACATGTTTACGTTACCTCAAATAGATTTTAGATTAACAGAGTTGGAAGGGACCTTGTAGGTCATCTAGTCCAACCCCCTGCCCAAGCAGGAGACTCCACACCATTTCTGACAGATGGCAGTCCCATCTCTTCTTGAAAGCCTCCAATGTTTGAGTGCATTTCTCTAGTTGAATACTACAGAAATGATTCCTGAAAGTATAGTCAAATGTGTGCTGTGAGATTAGACTTAGAAGTTTTCTATGAAGTAAATCAGTGCTTTGTTCAACATCTTTGGTAATTTCAGAAAACTTAGCTTGCATTATACTAAAATTTCTCTTTGGAGATAGGCAAGGGACATATGGATAAGCCAAAATTTTCAGGGGTGAGATCCGACCGGTGTAACTACCAGTTTGGTGATTTACGATTTGCGGTTCTATGTCTGCTGCTCTTCAGAGCTACCAGTTCTACAGAGCCGGACAGAACTGGTAGAATCCCACCCTGATAATTTTCCAATTTATAATGCACTTTGAGATAAATTGCAGGACAATATCTGTTTCTCAGGGAAAGTTTTTTTCGGTTAATAAGCTGGTCAGATAAAGGTATTGTAAATATTTGCTGTGTCAAAGACCAAGGAGAAACAGTACTAGAACTAGCTGACAATTGAAATAAAACATTATTCTCAAAAGTGTTTTAAGATTTGATGAGTGAAAGTTGTTGACACTATGGCGTCTGTTCAAATTATGAATCCAGTAGCTACAAAAGAAGAAACAATTATGAAATATTTCAGAAAATACTGTTTGCCATTACTTAATGACTCCAGGGAATAAAACATTGCTGCCTTCTTCATTTGCAAATCTCTGACATTGTCAGAAACACTGCAATACTTACTTGTAATGATCAAGACTGCTTGTCCATGCAATCAGATACCAAAATAAAGGCTGTGAGTGAAGTTCTGCAGTAAAATTAAACTAGTGATATTAATGAACTGCATTTAAAACCATGTAGTTTTTTTTCTGTTTCTGTATTCAGTGTATATGGAAGTGATAGCCTTCTATGCTGTCAGTCTGAGCATAAATATGAAGTACTGAAAAGATCAACTATTTGGACTTCAATATGTAGTTTGCACTAAGTCAACTTCAATATGTAGTTTGTACTTAACTCAAGAAAGCTGTTGTGCAAAATCAATTATTTCCTATGACCATGTTCCTTTGCTCTCACGCCTTCTAAACCTTTCTCCTAAAGTATCCATTTGAGAAGTAATTAGGCAAAAGAACAATTCTTATACTGCTTACTTTGGAAAGATTCTATTTTTTACTCCAGAGGATGTATATTGAAATTAAAGATTAAACATTTCAAAATAAAATGAACTCTAAGACAGGGAAGACGTTTTCAGAAGCACAATTCTTACCTATCTTTATAAAAATTTGCAGATGAGTTTTTTTTTCTTTGGCATGCTGAACATTATCTCTAAGGGATCCAAATTTCACGTAACTTCTGTCTGAATTGAATTAATTTCTCTAGCCTGAGTTTCCATGTGGTTCTCTACTATTCATGGTATTCTCATTTTTCTTCATCTTCTTGCTTTAAAACTAGGGCTACCCTTTTCTGGGTTACTAATCATTGGCTCTTTATTTCCATCCAGTGGTTCTCCAGGCTTTTGCTGTTCAATCCACTTGCAAAGCCTGAATTTTGGAAGCAGATCTTTTCATTGGAAGATCCATTCCCAGCATTCAAATGGTACAGTTTAAAAAAATGTATATTCAGTATGTTGGATAGAATAAATTGGTTGCAATTCACAAAAAGTCTAATTAAACTCACATGAATCCTTGTTGATATACAATAGTATAGACAATTGTCTATACTAGTAGTAGTAAGACAATTGTCACTCTGGAACTCATAACGTGTTTATTATCTCTTACATGGTAAAATCCTAAATATATGAAATTAAAAGTGAAATCCTGTTGGATTCAAATGGATATTTTCCTTAGCATTTCTGCATAGGATTTAATATACTTTTTACACATCAAGTACTGATTCCATTTAAGGGTGTTGTTACAAGAAAACACATACAGGAATGAGCAATTATGAGTATATATAGAGTAGCCTGTTACCTTCTTGTGTGATATAGAAAGGCTAAATGGCACCTGCAGTCATTTTATTTTCATTCCAAAATAATAATACTTCAGGCACATCATTTAGTTCTAAAACGCAAGGCATTATAGTAATATGGAAAACAGAAAGAGCAATTCAGTGTCTTCTCTTTTGTGTTTTTCTTTTCCTTCTGCTGCTGAAGTGCTATTGCTTTTGGACTGAGACAAAACACACACACACACAGATACAGAGTACATGAACACAGAAGCTTTCAGAAATAAGTGCAGGCATTATGCTTGAAGATGCTAAATTTGTGACCAGACTGTGTACTGTATCTACAAAGTCCCAGATGATCTTTCCAAGAGTCCAATTGAAAAGATTTTATTTTAGCAGACTAAGAGGATAAGCAGTTATTAAAAAGAAAAGCAAATTATTAAAGTTGAGCACTCCATGCACTTCACTGTGATAATACGAGGGCTATCCACAAAATAGATTACGTTTTCATCTGTAGCAAGAAAGGGCGGAGCTAGTGCGGCCATCTTTGGTCTGTGCATCCATCGCTTAGTCTGCATCTAGTCGTGCTAGTGGGAGGTTCATATCGTTGCCCGTTATTTCACAGCAAACGTTTGAAATGTGTGCTGCAATTGAAAATCCCATGAGTTGTGAGGTGCGATCAGTGATAAGGTTTTTGTTGGCAATAAACCAATTGAAATTTTTCGGCAACTTTGTGAAATGTACAAGGACAACATCATCACTGAAGGTGGAGTGCGCCAATGGTGCATTAAGTTTTAAAATGGACAAACTACATTCATCATGAACAGTGGAGTGGACATCCGAGCATTGTGACTGATGAACTGGTTGCAAAAGTCAATGACAAGATTCGTGAAAACCGCCGTTTCACAGTAATGGAATTTTTGCTTAAGCCCCTGTCGCACTGCACCAACGGATGAAAAGAGGATGTAAAACGGAGAAAAACACTTGCCATCCGTTGGTTAACGCGATGCTTCCGTTCTGTACTCACTGCCTCCGTTTTGCTTCCTCTCTATCCGTCCGCATCCGTCTATTGACATTTCATCCGCTCAGAGGGTTTTGAGCTGCTCAAAACTTTTGAGCGGAAATGTATCCAATGCGTCCGTTTTGCATCACCTTAAGGCCATACG
>BHFT01020370.1:0-16407 GCA_004320025.1 Laticauda laticaudata | reverse complement strand
GACACGTGAATAAAACCTTGTTTTCCTTGGATCAATGAATCTTTTGGTGGTTTTTTTATCTGCTTCCACCTCACATGCTGCTACTGGATAAGATCAGTCTGAAAAGGATGGTGAAGACGAATCCATTAGAATATAACTGCCCAAACCAAAGCCAAGTTGGTCATCGGAGGGCGGAAGGTGGAACGTCTTGGGAAAAAAAAAATTAAAAAATTATCTCTTAAACTGTCATTGTTCTCTCAGCACTTCTGGCAGATCTTGAACATGTATTATAACAGGGATGTCAAACTCGATTTCATTGAGGGATGCATCAGGGTTGTGTTTGACATTGAGGGGCTAGGGTGAGTGTGGCTAGGGTGGGCATGGCTAGCTCAATGTCACTCATTTGGTGGCTAGAGTGCTCTCCCAGTGAAAATCAGTTCCCGAGCTCCATTTTCAGCTGCAATGGCTTCCTGCAACCCCCTGCCAGCAAAAACAAAGCTCGAGAGGGCCTCCTATGGCTCTCCCAAGCTCTGTTTTCACTGGCAGAGACAGAGCGAGTCAGTCTTTCACTGTTTCCAGGGTGGCCCTGTGGGCCTGATCTAAGCACCGCATGGGCCGGATCTGGCACACGGGCCTTGAATTTGACACCCCTATATTATAAGATAAAGAGGACTTCTCCCATGTGCCTTGGCCTCCCACCCTAGCTGACTTCACCCTTCCTTTTCAGCTGCCAGATATCTGATGTTGGAGGTACATTGGGACAGGACCTCCTGCTTCATCAATGCTTCCAGAATTGGGGTGTTCTTTTGCTCCTGAATCTTTATCTGTTGAGCAAAGAGGGAATTCTCCTACATCTTAAAGTCCTTTGGGATATCCGAGTTAGAGCAAGATCTGATTTTTTTAGTGCTCTGCTTCTTGTAGATAGTAGCATTTTTATTATTATTTTGAGCTCTCTTGATATTGATATCTATGGAAGAGTCTATAAAAGTAATCTCAAGTTCCCTTGGTAAGTACACAAGGAAAGAGCAGCATGAACTTCAGCTGTGAAGGATCATGAAAGTCAACACATATATTTGGAGTGAGCCTGGAAATGAACGCAAGCCAGTGAAAGCTTAATATCATCCGATCCTGGAATTTCCTCAACAGCCTGGGGTATTTCTGAAGCATTTTCCAAATCATATTGTGTACCGGATATTGCAGGTACCACTGATTATCATTAGTTATTCAATGAATGTCTTCTTGTTGCCTGAAGATCTTGGCTATGCAGTGAAGCATATAGATATATAGATGATTCTATAGCCTCTTCACTGTGGTCTTGGTGACTCTGCTTCCCTCAGAGCTGTTTACTTCCATCTTCTTGAGTTTCTTTCCTGGGAATTACCTTATCTTCAGTTCTCAAACACAAAATTAAATCTAGGCACCCTGATTTGACTGCTCTTAGATCTATTTTTCAAAAGAGTGTCACAGCTAAGCTAAGCCTCAAACATCTTCATTTTCTTTTTCTTTGTGAAGCAGCCTATATCCATTTAAAGAATAAGCATATTTAATGCCTTGCAGGCCCTTAATGAATATTTAATTTGGGGAGTAAAGACTTAACTTAAAATGCTTTTGAACAGATTCATCCCTTTTTACTATCAGCCTTGGTAGCTTGGACTGGTGAAAGCTGTCATTCAGTAACACTGGGGACATCAGTCTGTCCCCAGCTGTGTACAAAAGGGCCAAACATCATTGACGCAGATGGAGTAGAAAGATGACATTTTCAGTCCAATTAATTTTGGATGAAGATGAATCAACACCAAAGGCTATCATTGCTCCATCCATAGTGCAGTACAGCAAGTGAAAATCCTTAGTGTGCAGTGGAAGCTGACATCAGGGGATTAGGTGTTTCTATTCCTGAAATGTGAGGGTTCTGCTCTAATAGTGTAGCACCTGGTACTCTAATTAAGCTGAAAGTAATAGCAGCACCATTTTCACCCTGCTAAAATTAATGGCCCATTGCTAAAAGTTTGAATAGTACATTTAATGAAGTCATTATTTGCTTCCCATTCCAGAGCTTTGTTCCTGTATCCCCCAAAGCATTACTTTTTTTGACACAGGGGTATTTGTGCATGTAGGGATGTGCATACGCATATATATCTCTGTGCAGATCTATGGATGAAATCTCAGCTGGAGGAAAGAAGAAATCCACGTGCCTATGACACATGCCGGAGGGAAATGTTTTTCAGGAAGCATAAAAGAGAATCTGTGCATCCAGTTCAGTATGGAAATGTTGCTGTGTGGGAGACTATTGTGTTTGACCCCAGGCAAATGGTGATGCAATCCAGACATCGGGCTTCTTACTTCCCAAAATGCTTGGGGAAATGGATGATGCTAAAGACTGCAAGTAGAAAACCCATTAACTCCCACCAGTCCCTTTTAGTAAAATCAATGAAAATCAGTAATGGGGTTTATCTAGCATAGGAAGGCCTAATACTATTGTGAGACCCAGTGTAGTGGTTAAGACATCAGGCTACAAGATGGGAGACTGTGAATTCTAGTGCCACCTTAGGCACAAAGGTAGCTGGGTGATCTTGGACCAGTGGCTGTAAGTGGCTGTAAATTCAGCACCCAAAATCCAGTCATATGACTGTGGAGGGCTCCTGACCATCAGAACTTCAAATTTGGTTCATAAACAGCCTGAAGACATATCTGTCATTGGAGGAGCAATGGCTCAGTGGTTAAAGACGCTAAGTTTATCAGCTGGCAAGCAGATAGCCCAGGTTCAAGACTCAGGTGCTGCGCAATGAGGTGAGCTCCCATTACTTGCTCCAGCTCCTGCTCACCTAGCAATTCGAAGGCATGCAGATGCAGGTAGATAAATAGGTACCACTTTGGTAGGAAGGTAACAGCATTCCTTGCACTTTGGTGTATAGTCATGATGGCCACATGACCATGGAAATGACTTGGGATAACTCTGGTCCTTCAGCTAAGAAACAGATATCAGCATGCCCAGGGGTGGGATACAACAGGGTTAACTACCGGTTCAGGATTTACGAGCTTCCCTGCCCGCTGTGAGCCGCATGCCTGTAAATCATCATTAGCGCATTGCGTGCCAAGAAGCCTTTGAAACAGCCCTCTTTTCTTATTTTTTTAACTGCAGCTGTGCCTTGTTCAGCAGCTGAAGTTGAAAAATCAGGAAATAAAGATCAGGTAAGAGCCCAGGTGGGCAGGTGGGCAAAAACATCAACAGACATAAAACTGGTTCTATGTCTGCTGGTCTTCAGAGCTACCGGTTCTTCAGAGGTGGACAGAACCTATAGAAACCCACCCCTGAACACGCGCCCCCCCAGGGTCATACACGAGTGCACAGGAAAAATGTTTACCTTTGCTTTTAGGTCTATAGTAACTTTGAATGGTTGCTAAGTTGTGAACTTTGCAATATTATGATGTAACTTTGAACAGTTGCTAAGTGACTACTCATAAGTCGAAGTCTACCTGTACTTATCTCCTATGATCTCCATCCAGTGTTATACCATAGAATGGAATGATGGGAACTGAAGTCCCATTCCTCTAGAATAGGGTGTCAAACTCGATTTCAATGAGGGTTGCATCAGAGTTGTGTTTGACTTTGGGGGGGCATGATCAGTGTGGCTGTGGCTCGCTCAACATCACTCATGTTGGGAGCTGCCTGTGGCCCAAGTGCTTTTCCAGCAAAAACAGGCTCCTAAGCTCCGTTTTTGGCTGTGACAACTTCCTGCAACCCTCTGCCAGTAGAAACAGAGCTCAGGAAGGCCACCTGTGGTCCCCCGGAGCTCTATTTTTACCAGCTGAGGCACTGTAGGCTGGTCCTTTGCTGTTTCCAGGGCAGTGGGCCAGATCTGGCCCCCGGGCCTTGAGTTTGACACCCCTGCTCTAGAAAGCACCAGGAAAAGCTTTCTTAACAAACCTGCAGATCCTCAGATATGCTTTCTCTTTGCAGCTGCATCTTTGTTTTCAGAACATTGGAACTTTGGGAGGACCGAGATGCCTTCTCAGGAGATGCGATGTTGCAGATTCCTAACTTCTCAAATAATTTCATTGATTTAAGATGGCAAGTTTCTAAACCGCATAGGCTAAACTCTGTTATCTTATTTATTTCTTTGTTTGCTTATTTATTTATTTGGCGACAGCTGTAATCTTCACCACCTTTTCTTGATGCGAGAGTTTCATAGCATGAGGAAAACATCAGGCTGGGAAGAAACGGTACATATATTTCTTCTTGATGCATCGTATTGTGATAAATCAATCATGTCTTTTCATAACAGAAAATTTGAAAAGCATCTTTTTATTATAAGCTAACTTTTTAATGCAGCTGAGAAAAAGCCCTCTTCCTCCTCCTTCCTAACAGGTTTATGAAATGTTTATAGGAAGCATTTGCAGCAGATGGCTTAGTGCCTGAGGAAGATGAACAGGGGGCAAAACATTTATCTAAAATGATGATGGTTAATAAAGCATGAATTAAGAGGGATTTACACACTCGCTTGTGAAAGTGTTTTAAAGCGGTCTTCTCATCCCTGAGAGTTTCCAGCATTCCCTTTTGAATGAGGCTCTTAAAATGCTGTTACGGGTGGTTGCACCGAAGAGACTGACGATGTGAGCTATTTAGAGCACTAAAGGCCCTCAGCTTTCCATACACATTACTTTGGTTTACACAGTACATAAAAATAATTATCAGGATGACCAGAGAAATAAAGGAAACCAGAATGGGCGAAGGTTTACATGCATTTAAACCTACATTAAAAAAAAATGGAAAATGGTAATGGTAATGTTATTATTTAGCTATATAGTGAAAGAAAAGGAAGGTTATTAAAGGAAAAGAAAACAACAATGACAGGGAATAAGTGGGTTTTATTGTTAAAGATATAAAATTTCCCCAGCAGTTATGAAGTTTTCTTTCCAACATTTAAACACATAAAACTAGAGGTAGATATGAACAATTTTTGTATTTTTGTAGCATTGCAAAGTTCAATACTTAGCAACTTGATCTCCAGAACTGGAGATTAGTCTGTGTTTCAGTAGTTCATTCCAGTAGTTCTCAGAGAACTACTGGAACTACTGGAATTACCTCATTCCAGTAGTTCTAAGAGACATTTCCAGCCTGGGTTGGATCTAGAAGTTAATGGCATGTTTTCTGAAAGGTGAACTCCATTGAGCTTATTGAGTTTGTGGCCATATGAAATGCCTTATAAAACTCGTTTCAAATGGCTGCTATAATTTGATATAATATTAAATCATAACATTATGACCACAAAGCATGCCTTTTTAAGAAGGCAATGTTGCTGGAAGAAAACAATTGATCCTAAGAACATAAGTAAATACAATGCACAAATGTGCTCTAAGTTCCAAAATATAAATCAAATTCTGTGAATCAACAGCTTTCTCCTCTAATCCTTATTTTATGTACACATTTTGGAGACAAAGTTACCAGTTTGCCATACCAGCCCCAAAAGATAGGCAGATAAATTGAGCAAGACTTAATGTCTGTCAATTTTTTTTATGGGGGTGGTGGTGGGGGGTTAAATTAACCTGGTTCTTTGGCTGTTGTTGCTTCATTCATCAGAACAGACAAACAAGAGCCAACCCTATGGGGCATGTTTACAATACTGTGATGTACGCAGAAAGGGGCAAGGCTTGCATTGTGATATTGTAATGCTGCATTCATCATTCCCCTCACACAGGCAATGAAAGGACAATAGAACCTCAATTAACAGACAATGCTCCTAGGGCAGGATTTTCCAACCTTGGCAACTTTAAGAGGTAGACTGGCTAGGGAATTCTGGGAATTGAGGTTCGCATGTCTTAAAGTTGCCAAGGTTGGGAAGCCCTAGCATAACAGATTTTGAGTATGATGGACAAAGTTTGCATATCAGCATTGCTTCAAACTAGCAGACAAGATCTATTCTAAGTGCTTTAGACTAATCATGTGCAGTAGCCTCATTTATTTATACCAAATTCATATTATTGCAGTAATAACATAATTTCAGATTTAGCAGACAGTTGGGTAAAACTGACACCCTCTGCTATGGTTTGCTTAATCTAGTTTTAAATAGATTTCCTAATAGGTCATTCCTTCATCAAGACTTTCTGAGCAGGAAGATGATTTCAGGTATTTATAATTCTTAAGAACATTAATGCAAGTACATTCTGTACTGTACTCATAAATTGTTTATCCCCTTGATTCCAGTTCTTGCTCATTTTTTTATTATTGTTCTGCTCTGTTTATTTTCTGGTCTTTCATTGACTTTCTGTTTGCCCGACTTAAGAAGTGAAAAAAAATGATTAGTTGTGCAGAGATTCTACTGGCACCAAGTGTGGGTTGTATGCAAGACTCTCCCTCCCAGTGGAGACATAAATCAATAGTTTGCAATAGTGGCAAATATCTGTAGCTCGGTTGTAGGATGAGGGGGAAGGTTTGTTCTCCAAGCTTGTGGGTTGGTTTCCAAACGTTTCATTACCAGTCTTGGTAATGTCTTCAGCGGAGTTCAGGGGATGTGAGCAGTGGTAGGCTGCTGCCTGGTCATAGCAGTTCGGGCTACCTGATAGTTTTGATCACTGGCTGGGCCCACCCACCCCTGCGCGATCCTTTCCACATATAACTAACTTTCTGGTTTGTTCCCCCCACTCACGCTGCCCAGCTGAGTTCTGCACTGCCCCTGCTGTACTCACAAGAGCTGCCTGGAGTAGATTACCTGCATGTTTGAAACTCTGTTTTAGCCCCAAAGAGGTGCACGTGAAGCGCACACTCACAACCAGCAAACCGGTTGTTAATGTAAATGCAGCCCATCTCTGGATATGAGCGTCAGTGTCCTTCTGTTTATAATGGTTTCAGGCAGAAGTGGTATTCAGCAGATTATGACAGGTTCTGGAGAACTGGTGGTGGAAATTTTGAGTAGTTTGCAGAACTGGCAAATACCACCTCTGACTGGCCCCGACCCCATCTATTCTCTGCCTCAAGTCCCAGCTTTTGTTGCTCTGCAAAGGCAACTGGAGCTGGAAAGCAAGTTAGTGGGGTGGAGAGGAAATGGAAATTTTACAATAGCCTTCCCCTGCCATGCCCACCAAGCCACACCCACCAAGCCATGCCACGCCCACCAAGCCATGCCCAGAGAACCAATAGTAAAAAAATTTCAATCTCACCACTGGTTTCAGGTATGGGTGTGTCAAGTGACAGTCTTATAATGGGTCTTGTGATGGGGAGGTTACATGAAGGGAGGGTCATTGGGAGGTGAACTGCTGGTGTGTGTGTGTATGTTTGCATGGGTTGGTTAAGGGTTGGTGCTGTCTCTGGTTGGCTGTGTGGTTGATTTGGATTCTGAGGCTGGTTGTAGGCCATTAGTTTCATTTTCAGCATTTCCTGTTTTCTATCCTTTTCTGAAATTTGGTCCGAAGTTGCTATGGTTGTCTATTTACTAGATTTCTGGCCTGCCTTTCAGTCAAGAGATCAATGTTGTTTACTGAAAGCTCCAACCTCCTAACCCTAACCCTGACCAACAATCTTGGGAGGAGGATTAGTCCCATATCACCCAGTATTTCAGTGTTCGAGTATGATCTCTCCAATGCCAGTCTAGCATTTTAACCATCACTCTACCATACTGGCTTTCAAAGACATTTTATTTACATATTTACAGATAATTTTTAACTTAGAGCCATCCATTTAGCAACAACTGTTCAAATTTAAAAAGGCACTGAAGAAAATGATTTATGACCGGTCATTGCAGTTATGATTTTTGCAGCATCTCCCCGATCACATATTCAAAATCTGGGCAAAGAATAGCATAGAATAAAAAAGTGGACATTTTATCTAATTCCCTGCTCAAGCAGGAGACCCTATACCATTTTAGACAAATGGCATCCAGTCTCTTCTTGAAAGCCTCCAATGATGGATCACCCACAACTTCTGAAGGCAAGCCATTCCACTGGTTGATTGTTCTCACTGTTAGGAAGCAACCTCCTTAATTCAGGTTGCTTCTCTCCTTGAGTAGTTTCTATCCGTCCCTTTTGTCTTGCCTTATGGTGCTTTGGAAAATAGTTTGACCCCCTCCTCTTTGTGTCAGCCCCTTGGCAACTGACTTGTATTTGACAGCTACAGCATCCCAGTGACATGTCACTGTCATTTGTAACCTTTCCAGTGAGTTTGCAACAGGCAAAGTCAATTGTGGGGAGGAAAACGGACCAGATTCCTTAAACAACCACATAATTCACTTAACAACTGTAATCATTCAATTAAGAACTATGGAAAAAAAAGGTTATAAAATCAGTCTCAACTCAATTAAATAACCAGCTTGTCAACCCATAAAACATTTTGTATACACATTTTATAGTTGACAACAGAGAGAAGGGGTGGGGGAGAGTTTCAAAGAGCAGGCAACAGTGTAAAATCAAAAGTACTTTCCATTCATATTTTCTTCAAAGACTGATTAGATGGCTGAAGCTTCTGCCATGAAAAAATCTAATTGGAGAGCATGATTGATGACTCTTGGCTATGGACGTGTTAGATGATCCAGAGGGGTGGGTGAAAAAGCAGGATCAAGGGTGACAGTGAATTACGTATCTCAGAGTTTGCTACGCCCAGGTTAGTGCAGGATGTAGAATGTTACCTTCAAATAAATTCTATTTAGTTTTGGGAATGTGGCTCGAGGCTCATGATTTAATTGGAGTAACTTCCAGAACACTGACACGCCTTGCTTAGCAACAAAAATTCTGATCCCACTTTTTGCCTTAAGATAGGATCACCTGTGTTCATTTGCTTATTTATTTTATAATACTTAGAACCCATCTTGATCTTCAAGGCCTCTGGGAGATGTATAAGCTCCAACAACAATGATAAAAGATAAAAACATGGTGGTAATACATAGCTAAAATCAGAACAATCTCAAAACCAAAAATAAGCATAGAATTCAGAGTTGAAACCCAAAGAGAGCTGTCCACCATCAAGTGAGCAGTAAGCAGGAATTGGAAGTATATTGATACCTGTTTGTTTTCTTTTGGAATTGTTGCAAAGTGGGGGCTGTATTTTGGGGGAGAAAATAATCTTGAGGGCAGGGGCTATTATTTCACAGCAGATGACTTCCATACTGTTCGAAACAATCTGTGTGGCCTTTCCCTCTACTTTCAGCTCTTAATGAGTTTGAATACCCTTGTAAGGGGAGGATGGTGGGGAAGAATTGTATTGTTTGAATGTAGAGAGAGATCAGGTGTTGATCAGCAAAAGTTGGCTGCTTTCCAGGAGCAGCAGGCACTGGGAATGGTTCAGTGTCCTTTGGTGAGGGGGAAAAATTTCATATTATATCATTGAATGGAGAAGAATTAACTGTCACATAGGAGGAAAATGCATGACAAAATTACCACCAGTTGTCGAGAAAGGAGATGTGTTTCTCTCCATTTAAATGAGAAATAATATCGTTTGCCTTCCTGGTTTTTTAAGGGCTATCAGCTCTAATAGCCTAGTACTATCATATTTACTTCAAATAAGAAAACTTTAATTTAAAATTATCTCCAACCCCCCCAAACAACAACAATTGCACAGCTAAAGCCCATGTCACACTGCACCAATGGATGCAAAGAGGATGTAAAACAGAGAAAAACGCTTGCCATCCGTTGGTTAACGCGATGCATCCGTTCTGTACTACTTGCAATGTGTGATTCATACGTTCTATCCGTCCAGCAATCTGTCCTACTGAGATTTCATTCCGCCCTCAAAAAGTTTTTGAGCTGCACCAAAAACTTTTTGAGGTGGATGAACTTTCCGCCGTGTCTTGTTCTTACATCCGCTACACAACGGGAACAAACGTTCTACGTCCGTCGTCATTCCGTTTACCACGTCTGCTATGTCTGCTCGGCACTCCGACTGCGGTCCGCGCAACTCGGCATACGCTTCCAGCAGAAAACGGAAAGAGGGAGGAAGCGAAAAACGATCGAACGTCTGATGCAGCAGTGAGTAGCAACGGACATAGAAAGGCATGAAAGCGGAATGCAGCTCGCATATAAAGCATTAAAACAGAAAAAACGTTCATATAGGGACGTAATCTCGGATATTGATGTCTGGAGCGATGTCTAGAGGATGCAGAAAGACACCTTAGGGAAAACTGATATTCCTATAAAAAGGGGAGGAAAATCACCCTTGGGATCTCAACTTTCAGGTCCCAGCAGCCCTTGTGTGTGCAGCACCTCTTCACCTGCCTCTTGCTCTTCCACATTCATCCAGTCATGCTCCACCATGATTGTCGCTCACTTCCTTTTGGTAGCCACCATCTTCTACACCAGTGCCAAGCCCATTTTCAGGCCTCTTTCCCTGTTCATGCAAGCGAAAAGGAAGGCATCCAGGAAGTGTCTGCCGTCCGAAGATGCGGATCACGAGAAGAGCCGAATACTGACTGTTTTGACAAGCTGATGGTTGGAGCTGAGGACACGAAAGACACTCGTGCATTCCAGAACTTCATTGAGGATGCGCAGCCATGTTTTGACAAAGTTGTGGAGCGGGCTGAGACCCAGGTTGACCAAGGCAAACACCAACTTCCGCCCAGCCTGCGGGACCCTTGGGCTTGAAGGTGGCACTCTCGCCACCGGCCTCTGGGACCACGTACAGGAACATGCAGTATTGCCTAGAGGTGCCACACAACACCATCAGCATTGTGGTCAGAGAAGTGGTGCAGGCCATTATCAAAGAATACCTGGAGGAGCTCCTTCCAGTGTCCCACACTGAAGAAGGCTGGAAGAAAGTTGCAAGCAGAACAGTGGTATCAGCAAGTGCGAACTTCCCCCCACCGTTGGAGCCTAGATAGGAAGCCACGTTAGGCCTGCAAAGGCTCCACGCCAACTCAGCGGTCCAATTATCACAACTACAAGCTTCTTCCAGCCATCATGCCTCTTTGCCATGGATGATGCTGACTTACAAGTTCATGTACAATCAATGCTTTCAGGGCAATGGTCAGTCAGATGCCCTGATATACAACGCCAGTCACCTCAAAGGAGGAGTGGAACGCAACCTCATCATGGGTTTCCAGAATCCAGCCCCTGCCCAACGACACACAAAGATGTGCCCTACTTTCATCATGGGGATGACGCCCCTCTCCCTCCAGAACCCTACCTCATTGAAGACCCTACGCCTTCCAGATACCTCAACCCTGAAAGAGAGGATCTTCAACTACAGGCTGTCCAGGCAAGGTGCAGCGGTTAGTGGACAACGCCTTGGCATCCTGCCAACAGGTTCCAGGTAACTTCTCAACCACCATTTGGCAGCATCGCCCAGAGACCCGTGAGGAACATACGTGGAAAGCTTCTGCTTGCATCCTGCCACTAAAATTCATGTGTCCACCCGGCTACCCAGTGTTGCAGAACAGGCTCGTCGCACCCACCAAAACAGGCAGAGTGGACATGGAGCCTGAGTGAACATGCGAGGCAAAGGACTGAAACCTGATAGACACTGTGGATGTGCCAGGCCCCAACAGAGCTTCCATGTGAAGGAGAGAAGCAGCGCAACCTCCTTAAACACTAGGTGCAACTCCCACTGAGCGCGTGGAAGATGGCAAGACAGGATGGTAGCATGCCTTAATGGAATGCATCCTTGAGCCGTGGTTCTCAATCACCCACTTGCATGAGATGGTGCCATGTATAGTTGAGTGGCCCTACCAATGAGACAGGGCATTATAATAAGAGTATGTGTTTATGTTGAAATGTGTTTGATGCGCATGATTTTAAATGTTATTGATAATAAAGCCCATAGGTGTCGGCACCTGGGACAGGGTGGACCCATACAGTCCCACTATGCTTGACACTGCGAGGCTACTATCCCACAGCTACTTACGCCAACCCACAGGTATCCCTGACCCATCCCACAGCTATTACCATCCCACCAGGTATACCCACTCCATCCCACAGTTATTACCGCATCCCAAAGGATATCCCTGCCCATCCCATTGCCATATTCCTTCACCC
Organism: Laticauda laticaudata; assembly: GCA_004320025.1. NCBI lineage: Eukaryota > Metazoa > Chordata > Lepidosauria > Squamata > Elapidae > Laticauda > Laticauda laticaudata. The sequence continues at coordinate 4,476 of BHFT01020370.1, read as the reverse complement.
ATCAACAAGCATGCAAAAGGCCTTAAACCATTGTCAAAGTTCCACCAAGACTTTTATTTTACCAAAAGAACTGAACCAAGTGTTAGTGAAGCAAAGATAACCTTTATTTAATAACACAAACTGTTAGGACTTTTAATTAAAAAAAGGCAAAATGACCCGAAGAAAAGTGTCCCAGAGCAAAGATAAAGCATCAACAGGTAATCAACCCTGTCTCGTGGCGACCTGTTCTCAGTCGCAGCTTTTGAGGCATGCCCTCTGGTCACAGGGAATGTGAAGGGCTCCAGGGGCTGTGGGGGAGGTGGCAGTGGCCTGGAGCCCTTGTCTGTGACCATCTAGGCGCCATTTGAGGTTCCTTGCGCCCGAGAGGGAACAACAGGAGATGGTGTGTGCCAAAGCACACTCTCAGAGAGCTGGCTCCAGTCCCCATGATGTTGAGAGAGCCCCTTCCTCCAGGACACATGGGATGTCAAGTCCCCAAACACGATGAACAGACTGTTCTGAAGCGGGTCCCCGATGGGCCTTCGCTATCGTGTGGAGAAGGAGGAGTGTAAGGTTGGGGCTGTCTGGTCTGCAAGCTGAGTGAGGTGATGGCATCGGTACGTCTGTGGCTGTCATCGGATGTGGCATCTCCGTGGCAGGCAGGAACCTGTGCCTGGACTGAGGAAGGGACTGCCCTGTTGCTGCTGGAGTCCTCTGGTATCCATAGCCTTGGTTTAGGTGAGGGGCCTGTTGAAAGCCTTGAGAAGGGCTGTGACATCGCCTGAGGTGGCAGGCAGCAGGACCTGGACTGGGTCAGAGCACAGGTTCAGCTGGGTCGGCTGAGGTGGTGAGCAAGACCTGTCGGATACCTCTCCTTGGTTCACCTGGTACTGGCAGGCTCGGGCATTTCCCATGAGGGTTGTTCACAAGTGTCAACCAGCCTCAGGAGGGCTTTCTGTTAGCAGGATGGAATCTCAGAAGTGTTACCACGCTGAGAGAGGAGATCTACGCCTGCGTCTTGATGGATTGTCCCTGCCTCGTTCGGCCTGTTCTGTGGAGGTGGAAGCTGAGGCTGTGGGTGTGGCGTTGGTCCTGTGGTGGCCACGCGGCCTCCTCTTGCTCCATCTGCATTCAGGGGTCCTCCATTGCTCCGGTCATGCGGTGTGCAACTGTCGGCGGGTTCTCCGTCATGGGGCACTCCAAAGAATAACGCTAGCCTGGACACAGGGAGCTGACTCTTGGCCAGAAGAGGACTGCGTTGTCTGTGGGACTGCCTGATGAGAGAGGTTGAAAGAGGGGCTGCTCCTTGGTGGCGGATCTCACCTCCAAGAAGCCTGCACTAGCCATCACGTAGGTCTCCCGGTCCGTCAGCTTGACCGCGGACCTGGCCAGACTTTCTTTCAGGTTGCAGCATCCACATACCAGGTGTGATGTTCCTCCACCACCCCAGGAGGAGATCCGAAGTGTAAGGCCCCGGCTCTCTGCCTTCTATCTTCCAAGTCCGGCCTGCTTCACGCTTTGGTCGGTTTGCATAGGAGCCTGTGTCCCTTCCTCCAGATCGAGTACTCGTCTCCCTCAGCCAGTTCGAGAGCTCTCCTCATGTTCCTCCTGCAATGGACACGTACCTGCTCTCCTCTTCCCCCTTGCTTCACGCGATGCCTCTTCCTCCCTCTGGCAGGGCCTTCTGCGGCCTCATCAGCAAGGACTTGAGGGTCTAGAGGCTGGTCCACCACACCGCCACACCAGCAGCAACGCACCAGCAGAGTACAGCAGCCAAGCCAGAAGCACCACATCCAGCAGCACCAGCTAGCACCACGCATAGTAGCACCCAGCAGCAGCAGCACCAGCAGCAAGCACCAGCCAGAAAGCACCAGGAGCGCACCAGCAGAGTCAGCCCCAGCAGCAGTCAGGCCCAGCAGGAGCACAGCAGCAGCAGAAGCCCCACGCAGCAGGATACCCAGCAGAAGCGAGATCAGTTCTAGCGGAACGGCTTGGCGATAGGTGTCCTCGTCCTTCTTGCCTCCAGCTCTGGCAGGCACAGTATGGCACAGGCATTCCTTTTTCTTCCCCCATAGGTTGTTGGCTGAACGATGTGTCTGGCAGCGAGGTCTTTCCCTCGAATGGTGGACCTGCTTAGCGAGCTGCTTCCCTTTATATCCACGCGCTGACGCCAATGCCAATCCTCCGCACATGCATAAATGCGCAGCCTTGAACGCTTTGCATCCGCTAGCATCCCCTAGATGTCCGTTGAATCGCATCGCTGTATCAAGCATGGCACTCTGCTACGCATCTGCTCCTTCTGCGCGTGTCCGCTTTGCTGTTCTCCCCCGGAAGCCCATGTGGATGCTGTCATCCGCTTGCTTCCGTTGAGCTTATCCTGCTTAACATTCCTCGCGTGATGTCCTCCACCTCTTCCGTTCACTTTCCGGTTGTTGTCTGTTCTCTTTATGCAAATTTTGGGGCACTTTTGAGAGTGGATAACAACGGATGGAGCCACGGATGGAATTTTGCCCGTCCGCTGTGTCCTTTTTACATACGTTTTGCATCTGTTGGCCGATGTGACCTAGCCTTAAGCAACAAGCTCATGCAGTTCCCAGCCTTTCCATCTTGTCAGAAGAGAATGCGATACCTTCAGTTAAGACCAGTCTTGGAGAATACCTACCTTCCATTTATGTGTGTAAGTGACACACAGATACGGTTAGCTCTGTGTGCCAATACTATATATACATACACACAAAAGCCAAACTTCAAAGAAGACTAAAGTCAGAGTAAATTTTTGGTGTATAAAAGGAGATGCTTTGTAAAATAAAAAGAAACTTGGAGGACAACTAATCGATTTTGCAGTGATACTTTCTTGCACATGAACAGAAAATATGTTAAATGAGAAAGATCCCTACATTTTGTCGTTGTTAGATCTTATTTATTTTGAAATCAAGTTTTACACCATGGTCAAAATTTGGGAAAACACTTGGCATGGATACTTCTGGGGGATGAAGACCTAACTCTCATTTCCCTTGAGCCTCCAATCCCTCTGTCAGTACAACTTCACTTGTTTTTTTCCTTCCTTTTTAGGAAATCTGAGCTGATTAAAGTTGTTACGGAAAATGCAGAAAAAGATTCCAGTAAAGATGGCATCAGCCAACCTTTGTGAAATTTGTGAAAGTAAGCAATTCCTCCCCTATATGATGCTGTCCTGACACATCAGAAAATGAAATGAAAATGAAATGAAAACTCAACAACTCCAATTTCAGGAATGGCTTACATGATGGAAGAATATGAAGATACCACAGTTTAACATGACAAAAGAGAAACATCACAAAAATTTGGTTTTGCATGCATGGGGGTATTGTATATGTGGAGGCTACATACATGTAAGGAGGACAATGGAGGCTTTGAAGGTCTGGTGTAATGTGAAATGCGCCAAGAAGTCTCTCCCTCCTGACATCTACAGAATATGTAGACAGGTGCCCAAGATTTGATTGATGACCTTCTGTCAAGACCTGCTAACTCTCCCAGCTCTCTCCCAAGCTTATTGTAATTCTGCGGCTCCATAGTGCAAACACCACACATTAATGAGGCCTGATCAAAATGGATGGCATTTTCAAAATGCTAGCGTGATTATGGAATGACTTCCTGAAAAAGCTAGGCCTTGTCTTTTGATAGGTTCACTAGACCAAAGAGGGCACTAATTGTGCTTAATCTTTATGCAGTACATTATACCCTAGGCACCTCATCAGCAATTAGAGTTCCTTCAGGATGGAATCAATGCTGAGGAAGGGCTACATCGGCCTATATCTTGCTGCTGGATTTGAGATGGTGGGTCAAAGATAACCCATAAATTGGGGTTGGCTCCAGTAGAGTTCAATTTATGGCCTCCTTTTGAGTGTCTTCAAATTGCAGTGCTTGGGATCGAAGGCAGGTGCTATTTGATGCTTTTTTCTCAATAGAAGTTAAGGTCTAGACTTGATTAAACCTTGACTGACCCTTGTAGCTTATTTTCCTAACCATTACATAGCCCATGCTTTATCATATTAGGTACTGCAATAAAGTATACTACAGTTAACATGAAGAACAGCTATGAAGAGGAATCCTGATCTCAATATGGAGATCAATATTTCAGAAGATGTGGGCTTTGGGTGAACATGACTCTGAAATATTTTTTTTCCTAAAGTCAGAAAGGCCAGAAATATCTGCAGAAGCTGATGCTTTTTGTCAAAATGATGACAGCCAGGGCACAATGCCAGCTTTGCCTTGTGTGAGTGTTCATTTGGCATCACAATAAAGGGACAAAAGGGACAAAGTTTGTGTTGCGCTGTTGATTGACCTGTTCCAATTCCTGCTTCCCCATGGATGCCTCTAGAGGTATCATTCAAAGTAATTTTACTGCAATAGATTATTCTTGTTTATGCAAGTTAAGGCTCAGTCCCACTGGCCGACGGATGCAAAACGTATGCATAAAGGACACAGTGGATGAGCAAAATTTCAGGGGTGGCTCCA
>BHFT01020368.1:0-13015 GCA_004320025.1 Laticauda laticaudata | reverse complement strand
TCCTCCCCTTTCTGCATCTTCTTTCTATTTTTTAAGACTCATCTTCAATTCCTCCAGGAGTGATGCCATTTTAAACACTTTTGAACAACCACCCAATTTACTTTAAGTAAAAAAAGAAAAAAAATGCCAAAAACTTTTTTTTTAATCACCAAATGATCCCAGACTTTTCCTTCTTGTTTCTTTCCTTTATTTTTTTCCTTTCTGTGGGTTACTGTATCTTTTAATAAAATTTCAGTTACAATGTATTCTTCTCCTTTTTTGGTGGCTTTAAAATGACCAAAAAAAAATTCTTTATTCTCTTTTTGATACTTATATTTCAGCTTAAAGTTGCCTATTTGTGTCAAAATGAATTAACATAAATTTGTTTCCATACCATTTGTAATTGTCAATATAAAGATAAAGGGATTTTTAACCTCCTTTTCTCTCTCTTTCGCTGCTTAAAAATCTTCTTTCGGAAGTATTCCTCTGAGTACTTTTAAATTTTGGGTACCTTGCTTAAATCTTCTCTGTGTTTAGCCCAATCTGTCCTGCTTTCCTCTTTGTCTTCCTCCTCCACGATCTTATACAGTCGGGTTCTTCTTTGAGGTGGCCATTTCTGACCACTACTACAGCCGCCTTTGGGAAAGGGAGTTTAGATCAGCCAAGGAGGAGAAATGAGACTCCCCTCCACTGGGTTAGCGATCTCCCCCCTCTTCATCATTTCTATGAGGTGGTTTCATCCCTGAATCCAAAGGATCGGGGCACTCCAGTGGTGAGCAGGGATCAAAACTGTGCACGATCACGGATTTCGGTCCATCACTGAAGAAACCCAAACTGGAAGTCGAGGTTATACTTCAATTTTTATAAGCTTCCCAGAGTCAACAATGCAAACCATCTCAAGTTTACAGAATAATAAGTTGGAAGGGACCTTAGAAGTTTTCTACTCCAGCCCGTTGCTCAAACAGGAGACCCTATACCATTTTAGAAAAGGGCTGTCCAGTCTCTTCTTGAAAGCCTCCAGTAATGCAAGACCCACAACTTGTTCCATTGGTTGATTATTCTCACTAACAGAAAATTATGGATCCCTGTTGACCGTGATGTCTTAACATTTGTAATCTCAACTCTTCAGTAGGAGATAAGAAGCCAAAAACAAGATTTCATGATTTTCTGGAACCACTGTCACAGTTCATCATTCCAGGCCCATAATAGCAATTAGACATTTCTCTAATTGGCAGCACAAAGAAACAACAGCTGATGATTTAATAGCCAGACATTAATATCCCAATCAACAACTAAAAAGCCACACATAACCAGACACCACATAAATATTATGCATAGAATAGCCCAAAGCACACATTCTGGTGAAAGAGAAGTTTCCTGAGGCTGGGCTCCAGTATGTGTCCAAAAGCTCGGAAAACTAAACTTCTGGTCTTGGTGAACAACCCAGATGAGATATTTCTCTACCATATGATATCAGTATTGGCCCAGCGCAGTGAGGAAATGCATTACAAAGGCTGGAATTCTGTGGCAGATTCTCTTATCTCAACATGTCTTCTCACTTACCATGTATAGATTAAAGGAAACCTTCCCTTGACATTAGCTTTAGAGGCTTATCTTTTGTTTAAGCATTAAAGCATCTGGTGGGACAAGGTGGAAAACTAGAAAGGTTATATTTATCAAAAACACATCTGAAGAAGATTCTGGTGAAAGGTGGGCAGAAGGCTATCCATGACAACATCTTGAAATATGTCAGTTGAAAGGGAGAATTCAGTAAAAATACTTGACCCCTTTTGTGGTGGACAGAAATAAAGATTTGTCTAAAAAAATACTTAGAAGGCCAAAGGTTCCTTAGGTCCAAATTGTTCTAAGTCCAAATTTGTTAAAGAATTCCTGGAAGTCTGCTATCCAGACTTAGCCATCAATAGGCACATAGTAACAAAAAACATCTATACACCATTCAAAAGAGACTGTCAAAATGCTAACAAGGAAACAAAAAGACCAGAACATCTCCTAGCCAGTAATCAACACCTTCATAAGGAGATATTAATACCAAAATTAGTGCTAGACTAACAATCAAGCAATAAACAATACCAATTACCAACTCAGACAAATAACCTGTGGTAAATACCAACCATTCAAGTATCCAGAGAATTGAATACTGGAGGCACATGAACAATATATAAAAGCTTTATTATGAAGCTTTTGTAAAAGGGAATTCCGCCCTTGGGCAGAAGACCAGGTTCTCAGGAAGGCTGGAGTATATATATAGGTTCAAATATACAGTCTCTGCCCCTTTCCTGGGTTCACAATCTATCCAACTATGTATCTCCCTGTTTATCCATTTCCATTTATTCCATTTCCATTTCCAGCAATCTCCATCATAAACATGACACTGTTCAGCAAGCCATTAGTATCGGGGTGGGATTCTACCAGTTCACACTTATTCACTAAAACCGGTTGTTAACATTCTAAGCAGTTCAGAGAACCAGTTGTTAGAAGAAATTACTGTCCTAATCCTGTAAGGAAGGCAGGAAGGAAACATTCTGGTGTTGCCTACAGAAACTGCCTCTCCGTTAATCCTTATGACATTCTTGGCAGGACTAAACTTCCTGTCTCAGGAACTTCTCTGGAGTTATTTTTCCCTCCTTTATTGGTACTTTGCTTGTGTGGAGTGACCATTCAAAGTTACAATGGCACTGAAAAAAGTGACTTATGACCATTTTTCACACTTACGACTCTTGCAGCATCCCCACAGTCATGAGAGGCCAGGTGAGGAGATGCGTGCCTCAATGTGAATGATGTTGAGTTGGTCATACCCAGCCAGTAACATGACCACCAAGCCACGTCCATCCAGTCACATAACCACCAAGCCATGCCCACCACCGAAGCCACGCCCACAGAACCAGTTGTTAAAAATTTGAATCCCACCCCTGATTAGCATACAAACAGATATCAAACTCCTCTCCCTTCTAGCACTGATGATGTGGTAGTTTGATTACCTAGTTTGATTACCTAGGTGATTACCTAGTTTGGCCATGAACCATCTGTGAGAACACTATTATTCTCAGAGAGCACAAAAGTCACCACAATTCATAGAAAAGTCCAACTTTTCCTAGTTGGGCTATTGTTACCTCAGAAATGTATATTTATTATACATTGAATGCAGCAAAAAGATGTTTTCAAGGGAACATTTATAGGACATCTGTCAGTAACTTCTTAAAACAGCCTTTTCTTTTTCCTCTGATGTCATGGCTGTTCCCCACAGTAAATCTCACTAAAAAGTGAGATTCTGTTCGCAACAGAAATTCAGGGATCAGTTGTGGCCCAAAGTCGAGGACCACCTGTAGTTATTTTAAATAATACCTATCAAATACTGGAATACGAACAGTATTTCACTATTTGAGGGTCTGCCACAAAGACGAGGGGATCAACTTATTTTCCAAAGCAACTGAAGGCAGGACAAGTAACAATGGATAGAAACCTGTCAAGGAGAGAAGCAATCTGGAATTAAGGAGAAACTTCCTAACAATGAGGACAATTAACCAGTAGAACAACTTGCCTCCAGAAGATCTGGGGGCTCCATCATGGGAGGTTTTTAAAAAGAGACTGGAAAGCTACTGTCTGAAATTATTGTCTGAAATGTTATAGGACCTATATTATAGGGTCTCCTGCTTGAGCAGGGGGCTGGACTAGAAGATCTCCAAGGTCCCTTCCAGCAATATTCTGATTGATTGATTATTCCTTCCTTCCTTCCTTCATTTCCTTCCTTTCTTCCTTTCTTTCTTTCCTTCCTTCCTTTCTCCCTCCCTCCCTTCCTTCCTTCATTTCCTTCCTCCCTCCCTCCCTCCCTTCCTTCCTTCATTTCCTCCCTCCCTCCCTTCCTTCCTTCCTGGGACTGGTGGGCATTTTCCAATCATTTGCACCCATCATTTATCACAGCTGTTGCTTTAGAGTGAAATATTGGAACTTCAAAGGCATTGAAATCCTATTTGGGAGACTTGCCTGCTCTTATTTTCATCTTTGGCTCTGAGAGGAGAAGGAAGGTTTTCCTTTGTAATGGGTAACCCTCATTTGAGCATCCGTTCTAAGAAATGGTTCCTATATGCTGATAGGATAACTCCAATTCTAAAGACAACAAAGGGGCGCCCACGGCCCGAGCCTGCTTCTGTGAATTATTTCATTAAAAACATAACTGAAAATAGCAGCTCCTTTTATGGTTCAGAAGCACAGAGGCCTTGATGTCCTATGGCAAGGAGAGGACTTCTATTCTTGTCAGCTTATTATTTGGCCTGTGGAAGAGTGAAAATAAAGTGTGGGAGAAAGCTGATTTTATCTCCATGATTGTGGTAAGGGGTTCTTCCCAGGGGTGGACTTCAAACATTTTAACAAGGGTTCTCTGCTGGGATGCTGGGTGGGCATGGCCTAGTCAGCTTCCTGCACCATGGAAGAATGTTGATGGGTGGTTTTGCCTTCCCCGCACTCTGGAAGCTTTTCTTGAGCCTCCAGGAGGACGAAAATGGCCTCCCCAGGCTCCGGAGGCTCTCTGAAAGCCAGAAACAGGCCCATTTCCAGCTTTCCCAAACATCTGGGAGGCCCGCTTTTCACTGTCCCCGAGCCTCCGTGTGCTCCCTGCACTTATCTGCATCCAAACGGGCCATGTGGGGACTCCCAAGAGAGGCAGGGCAGGACCAGCCAGGAGTGGGATTTGGGGGTTCTCCAAACTGCACAGAATGCTAGCTAGGGACTCTCCCAAATCTCTGCGAACTCCCAGCAGCCCAACCCTGGTTCTGTCAAGTTCAGAAGAAGAAGGAGCCAACAAAATGACAAACAAACTATTGCCGGATGATAGATGACCCTGGAGAAGAAAGTGGCAGATCACACATAGATAGAGATAGATAGATAGATAGATAGATAGATAGATAGATAGATAGATAGATAGATGGATGGATGGATGGATGGATGGATGGATGGATGGATGGATGGATGGATGGATTTAGAGTGACACACACATAGGTGATGTATGAATGGATGGATACAGAGATAGATAGATAGATAGAAAGATAGATAGATAGATAGATAGATAGATAGATAGATATAGAGATGATAGATGATAGATGATAGATGATAGATGAAAGATGGATAGATGGATGGATGGATGGATAGATGTAGACTGACACACACACACAAGTGATAGATGAATGGATGGATAGAGATATATTAAATTGGTAGGTCGGTAGGTAGGTATAGATAAATAGACAGGCAGACAGATAGGCAGACAGACAGACAGACAGACAGAGAGACAGACAGACAGACAGACAGGAAGATATAGATAGATAGAGCATATGTGTGTAAGACACACAGTGTCACAGTTTACATCAATGTTTCCTGAACGTGTCAACTTTAAGATATATAGACTTCATTTCCCAGCAGGGACTTGTCAATGCAGGGAGTTGAAGTCCACACATTTTAGTTGACTAGTTTGAGAAACCTCTCTCTGTCTCTGTCTCTCCCTCCTCCTTCCTTCTTCCTTCTTATACCTACCTTATATTCTCTCTCTGTCTCCAGATCTATCTAAGTCTTTGTTTTTCCCCTTTATGTGAATGTATTCAAAAACCCTTTTTATAGACCTCTGGCAAAATGTAAATATGAATCCAAAGAAAGGAACATGCCATATCTTGGCCAGAATAGATCATTTCAAAATCATCTCCACTTTCTACATATTCATGAATATTTTGATGTGTGAGAGGTCTCTGGGGCACACGGTAAGCAGACCTCTTGTTCCTGATGCTGAATTTATCAGACTGATGCCTCACACGTCGGAGAAATCCCTTTCGGGTGTTAAAAATAAAAACTTGCATGTCACAACACTGTCAAAAGTCAGGGGAATTGTGGACAGTTGCCAACAAAGGTCTTGGAAAGACAAGCTAAGGTGAAATAGAAATTCTTTGAATTTTTTTTTCCCCCAAGTTTCAGAAATCCAAAGTTGTTTTTTTTTCCCTTTGCACATAGTTCAAGAGATTCTGGAAACTATTGGAACAAAACATATTCTCAATATCTGTTCTCCCTGGTAAATATACAAGCCAAATGGATATATTTAAGCCTCCTTCTCCATCTCTGTCTCTGCATACTTATGTTTTTGGCTGTGGACCAAAATAATTTAGATGTTCTTGAATCAAAGTCTGAAACTGATTTTTTTTTTTCTGGCCAGTATTATGGGGCAAATTCAGTCTGTTGGAGTTTTGCACTCTTTTAACTAGAGAACAAATTTAAATCTGAGCTGTTAGTCCAAATTAATTAGAAGTCTGAAATGGGCACGACCATCCTGAAACAAGGATTTCAAAAGTGCCTTTAATCCTTGATTCCAAGTTTCTATTTTCAAGGACTACTGGAGCTAGATTTGTTTATAAATTGCATTTTAAATAAAAGTCTGCCAATGAGAAAGAAGGTTGAGGTGATGGATGAAGAATTTAGAATTTAGAATTTAGAATTTAGAATTTAGAATTTAGAATTTAGAATTTAGAATTTAGAATTTAGAATTTAGAATTTAGAATTTAGAATTTAGAATTTAGAATTTAGAATTTAGAATTTAAAGGGACCTTGGAGGTCTTTTAGTCCAGCACCTGCCTAGACAAGAAACCCTACACCACTTCAGACAAATGGTAATCCAACATCTTTTTAAAAACTTCCAGTATTGGAGCATATAGGGCAGGGGTGTCAAACTCAAGGAAAGTTGGCCATGGCGAGCTGGCTGCAGTGAGTTCTCCTAGACTAGGAGTGTTAAACTCAAGGCCCATGGGCCGGATCTGGACCATAGGGTGCTTAGATATGGCCTGTGGGGCCACCCTGGAAACAGCAAAAGGCCAGTTTATGGTGCCTCTGCCAGTGAAAATGGAGCCTGTGTGCAGCCCTCCTGAGCTCCATTTTCTCTGGCAGAGGGTTGCAGGAGGCTGTTGCAGCTGAAAATGGAGCTTAGGAGCCTGTTTTTGCTGGCAGAACACCTGGGCCAGCATAGATTCCTCCAACATGAATGACATTGAGTTGGCCATGCCCATCCTGATCATGCCCACCCCAGCCCTCTGAGGTCAAACACAACTTTGATGTGGCCCTCAATGAAATTGAGTTTGACATCCCTGGTATAGGGTCTCCTGCTTGGCCAGAGGATTGGACGAGAAGACCTCCAAGGTCCCTTCCAGCTCTGTTACTTATTCTGTTCCCACCCACATCTTTAATATCATGGAGGAGAAGGGAAGAACAACTCATCATGGTTCATTGCACATCCACCAGATGTTTAGACTGGAGTTTGGTGGTTTTAATCTAGCCCTTCCTGATCACCTGGGATAGGTGGCTGATGTTGTTTGGTGATATTGAAGGTTTACCTGTTAAGATGTAAGCTGTTCCAAGTAAAACTGGAAGTTGACTAATAGTTATTTTTTCAGTGACAGTGAAGTTTAAATGGTGGTCCACAGGATTTTTTTCCCCAAAGACTTTTTTGAAATCTTAAAGCAACTAGTACTTCAGTTGCCTGTGTCTATGTTATAATTTGACTTGCTTCCATGAGTCTTAGCAGAACATCACTCATATCTGTGGTAGAAAACTCAACCAAGAGATACCAAGAAGCAAACAGAATCTAATAGCCGAGCAGTAGAGTAGAGTAGAGTAGAGTAGAGTAGAGTAGAGTAGAGTAGAGTAGAGTAGAGTAGAGTAGAGTGGAAGGGAAGGGAAGGGAAGGGAAGGGAAGAGAAGAGAATTCTTTATTGGCCATGTGATTGGACACAAAAGGAATTTGTCTTGATGCAAATGCTCTCGATGTACATAAAAAAATACATTCATCAAGAATCAAGAATCATAAGGTACAACACTTAATAATAGTCATAGGGTACTATAAGCATTCAAATCATACTAGGAAACAGTCAATATAAATTGTAAGGATACAAGTGACAGAGTAACAGTCACACAGTCACAAGTGGGAGAGGATGGGTGATAAGGAGTGATGAGAAGATTAATAGTAATGGTAGTGCAGATTTTGTAAATAGTTGGATAGTATTGAGGGAATTATTTGTTTAGCAGAGTGATGTCATTTGGGAAAAAACTGTCCATGTGTCTAGTTGTTCTGGTGTGCAGTAGCAATAGCATTTAGACTTATATACTACATCACAGTGCTTTGCAGCCCTCTCTAAGTGATTTACAGAGTCAGCCTATTGCCACCAGCAATCTGGGTCCTCGTTTTACCCACCTCGGAAGGATGGAAGGCTGAGTCAACCTCAAGCCTGGTGAGATTTGAACTGCCAAATTGCAGGCAGCCAGCAGTCAGCAGAAGTTGCCTGGAGTACTGTACTCTAACCACTGTGCCACCACAGCTCTTAATAATATTATGCTGTTTCCAAAACTAATCATGTTCATTATATTTAATTTCCTTAAAGTTTCCACGAATGAAAATTCATTTGGACTGCATTCCTTCAGTCCTAGGGGGAATTATAGTACAAAAACCTTGGCTAGCACTGTTTTTTGAAGCCACTGGAAAAATTCCATAGGGATCATTGGAAGAAAGTCACCCCCATTAAAATAGCCCCTAAAAGAATTGCAAAAAAGAAGGTAATCCAGTGTGTGTCTTACAAAATAATTCACTCCATCCTCTTTTTAGAATAGCAATAGCACTTAGACTCATAGACCACTTCACATGTTTTACAGCCCTCTCTAAGTGATTTACAGAGTCAGAATATTGCCCCCAACAATCTTGGTCCTTATATTACTGACTTCGGAAGGATGGTAGGCTAAAGAAACCTTGAGCCAGTGAGAATCGAACTGTTGGCAGCTGCCCAGTCAGCAGATGTAGCCTGGAATACTGCATTCGAACCACTGTGCCAACAGAGCTCTCATTTCTTCTGTCCAAGTTCTCATACAAGTCACTTCATCTCAAGCATAGAAGTGGAAGGACTAATAAAACAGGGAAGCTGAGGGAACCATGGATGTTCCTGGAAGGTCGAAATACTGTTTGGGGAAGTGTTAAATTCACCTCCATCCTGTCTTTGGAGTAAATATGTCTCTTTCTCCATATTGGAAATTTAAAATTGGATGTATCACTCTACAAACTGGAATGAATGTGCACCAGGGTGCATCTACTGAGTTAGAAGGAGAAAGCTTTATTTTATTTTGTTTTATTTTTTTTATTTTATTTTATTTTATTTTATTTTATTTTATTTTATTTTATTTTATTTTATTTTATTTTATTTTATTTTATTTTATTTTATTTTATTTTATTTTATTTTATTTTATTTTATTATTTTTGAAGAAATCTGAACTTGTCAAGTTTCTCCTCTTTCTTGTGTAGTTTATAGCTCCTGCCCTTCCTCTTGGACACAACAATTTGGTTGTATACCAGGATTTTTTTTCAGTTAGCAAAGTGACTGCTGTATAGGAGTTTAGCCATCTAGATTTGCTTTTAAGTGGAGGTTAAAGGGAAGAGGGGTTTATATTAATTACCTTAATTAATTAAAATCTCCTTGAAATTGAGGTCAACTTTTGGAGATTTCATTGGGACAACCATATAGTCTTCTTGGCAAGAATATGGAAAATAACCTTCATTGCCCTCTCTCCTTCCTTCCTTCCTTCCTTCCTTCCTTCCTTCCTTCCTGCCTGCCTGCCTGCCTGCCTGCCTNCTTCCTCCCCCTCCCTGCTTCTCTTCCCTTTCCTCCCTCCCTTCCTCCCTGCTTTCCTTCTCTTTCGTCCCTCCCTCTCCTTTTTCCCCTCCCTCCCTCTGTCCCTCCCTCCCTTCCATCCAGGTATCCTATCTAAAATCTACCCTTGCTTAGCTTTTCAAGATCAGCTAAGAGCTATAGCTCGGTTCTATTCTTAACCAATCAATATTCTGAACTTTAGATCAATAGCATTATGTACGGTTTGCTACTAAGGCTCGAAAAATCTCTAAGCTCATCATTGTGCCAGGATCTCTTGATCCCCTAAAATGCAACGTTTTTTTTTCAGGCTGAATCACTGAATTATAGCAGAATGCATAACATCACTACATCAGAAGTTCTAGCCCAGTAGCATAGACTTTACTTGGCTGTAAGTGTAAAGTTTTATATCACAACCAATCCTTTTATATAACAATACTGGAAACATTTTTGAAAATTATTATTGATTTTTAAAACAAATATAAACAAACAAAACATAAAAACATCAAGCCATCTTCCATATATATACATACAGTGTGTCAGTTGGTTTACAAATTTTTTTGTGCTTCCATTTGGTAGTCTTCAGTTACAATTACGTTATATATGATCTCATATTTTCAATCCAACATTAAATGCATTAATATCATTATTAATCAATCATTTGACTATATTTATTATTCATTCATTCTTTAAGAAATAATCATATTTTACTCAATTTATTTTGTGACAATTCATATTATCATCCCAAATCTATCCCAAAAATCATTTTGTAGATATAATAAGAAAAAAATACATCTTTATATGTTTAGTATTTTCTAACAGTCTACATATTTCATTACTATATTTTATTATCTAACCATTGATAGAACAGATCCCAAATTTTATAAAATTGTTTTTCTTCTTGCTCTCTAATTTCAAATGTCAATGTACTCATTTCAGCACATTCCAATATTTCCTTAATAATTTCCTCCTGTGATGGTATTTTCTCATTTCTCAAGTTTTTAGCAAATACAATCCTAGCCGCTGTTAATACATTTACTATCAGGTATTTCCAGTCTTTACTATATATTTCAGATAAGATTCCCAACAAAAATATCTCTGGTTTCAAATCTATATGTTTTTTTCTCATTTTTTCCAACCATGTGTGGATTTTAGTCCAGTATTTTTTAGCATCCACACAAGTCCACCACATATGGTAATATAGCCAGTGTCTGATGACTTTTCCAACATTTTTCGGATTTATTCTTGAACATTCTTGCTATTCTTGTCGGGGAAAATGCCACCTGTAAAACATCTTATACAAATTTTCTTTATATGCTGTTGACATTGTCATCTTATATTTTGAGACCACATTTTTTGCCATTTCTCTAGGTTAATCCATTTCCAAATTCTTCCCCCAAGCAATCATAGTTTCTTTAACTTGTTCTTCTTCTAGTTTAATTTCTAATAAACATCCATACAATTTTTTAATCACCTTTTCATCAGTCCTGTCAAATCTATCTAAATTCAGTCAGTTATCATAAAAAACTTCTGTTTTGGAATCTTTATCAATACCTTGAATGTATTTGAGCATATGAAACCAATCATCTTATACCTTTTTCCTCTAGTTTTGTATAGATTTAAGTCACCCTTATTCATTCAGTATTTCCATATCTAACTGTTTTTCTTTTTTATATATTATGGGATAAGGAAAATAGTTCAATTAGTCGATAGCCAGGACTTGGAATTTTCAAATAACATTGTCTTTTAATCTCTTCCAGTTTTTAACCACAGAGACTCCCATATATAAATGTCTTCTAAAGTTCCCCTGTGTTTTTTTGTTCTTTATACCATAAAAAGCAAGCCACCACCAACAACAGATCATGTCCTTCAAATGTTCAACAATCTAGTATTTTATTAATGTTATCCATTACCTTAACCACAATCACATTTGTAGCTTGGTAATACAACTCCCAATTAGGCAAACCAAACCCACTCTTCTTTCTAGCATCTTACAAAATTTTAACTTATTCTCGCTTTCTTACCTTGCCATATATTTTCACACATTTTATTCAAATGCTTCAAAGTAATCTTTTCTAAGCCTAATTGGAATTGTCTGAAACAAATAATAAATTCTAGTTAATATATTCATCTTGACTGTTGATATTCTCCCTATTAATGACAGTTGTAATTTTTCCCATTTCACAAATCTATGTGCTATCTGTGTTTGAGTTTGACATATTATTCTCTTTGTAATATATGCTTGCTCTGCTGTCAATATACCTCCAAGTGCTTGATCTTGTTCATGAAACTGAATTTTCAATAAATCTGCCAATTCCTTCATTTTGTCTAGATAGCATGTCCTTTGTCAATATTTGTCTATCTTTTATTTATTTCAACCAGTCACACTTACAATATGTCTCTATCTTTTCCTCTAATTTTGGTGCTATTTCCAGTGGATCCTTCTAAGATATTTCAACCAGTCATCTGCAAATGTCTTGCAACTTAAATTCTTCCTTTTATTTCATCCTTTATGTTTCTTTCACCTCTAATATTTCTATTTAGCATTCCAAGTTAACACAAAGAACAAAGGTGACTGTGGGCACCCTTTGTCTTTGTTCTTTTCTTATGTCAATAGAGTCTGTCCACTCTCCCTCTATCATTACGTCGCCGTTGCTCATGATATATAGCTTTTTATTTGCTGGATAAATTTTCTAGTAAAGTAATAACTAATCGCCAATTCACTATTATCAAATGCCTTCTGTGCATCCTAGAAATATTCAAAGCATTTGTTTTTCAGGATGTGCCTCAAGGTATTCCAAGTGTCCAAGATTACTTTCAATTTGTTCTTTAATTTGTCTTTTGGCAGAAATCCATTGATCAGTGATCGATAAAATTACTGAAGTATTATTTTAAGTCTTTTCTGCAATATTGAAGCAAAAAATTCTAGTCTGCGTTTAGTAGGAAATAAGTTGATAGTTCTTGATCTGATGGATTGGTCTTCTCTTTTGGAACAGTGTGATATAAGCTTCCTACCATGATTTAAATATCCTCTTCTTCGACATAACTTCATTCATAACTTCTAACAATGGAAAGATTCAATGATTCTTGCAATGTTTTGTAAAAATCTTCTGGAAGTCATCTGGGCTGGTGCCTTTCCATTACTTTTGCTTCTTCATGACCTCAGTTAAGCCCCGGTCCCACTGCAACGTCGGATGCAAAGAGATGTAAAATGTGAACAAAGCTTGCCTCTGTTGGAAAACGCTATGCTCTGTTGTTGTACTCACTGCATACGTGTTTCACTACGTCTATCTTGGCATCCGTCATGAATTCTCCGGCAACAAGTTTTGAGCTGCAACATAACTTGTGAAGCAGATGACCCTCCG
>BHFT01020366.1:0-21932 GCA_004320025.1 Laticauda laticaudata | reverse complement strand
TCCGGTTATGCAAATTTTTGCCCCTTCTGAGAGCGGATAACAACGGATGGAACATTTTTCTCATCCATTGTGTCCATTTTGCATCCATTGGGCAGTGTGACAGGGCCTTAAGTGAGACAGTTAAGTGAATTTTGCCCCATTTTGCCCAGTTGTTAAGTGAATCATTGCAATTGATAAGTTAATAATCTGGTTGTTAAGTGAGTCTGTTTTCCCTGTTGACTTTGCCTGTCAGAAGGTCACAAAAGGGGATCACATGACCCCAAGAAATTGCAACTGTCATAAATTTGAGCCAATTGCCAAGCGTCTGAATTTTGATCAGGTGATCGTGGGAATGCTACATACCATCCGTACCTTTCCCAGAAGTCGCCACGTGGAGGCGTCCAAGCTGTGTTAACTATGTCTTTAAGGAGTGGTACAGTGGCCTAGAGGTGGAGCTCTTGCCTCACAATCAGAAGGCTGTGAGTTTGATCCTACATAGAGGAAGATATTTCTCTCACTGGGGACACTGAGAATGTCAGAATTCCAGCAGTTACTCCAATTAAATCATGAGCCTCGAGCCACACTCCCAAAACTAAAAAAGATTTATTTGAACATTCTACATCCGGCATTTACCTGGGCATCATCCTTGATCCTGCTTTCCCCCCCACCCCTCTGGGTGTATCATCCAACAAAAAATGTCCATTGCCAAAAGTCATCAATCATGCTCTCCAGTTAGATTTTTTCACAGCAGAAGCTTCAGTCATCTCATCTGTCTTTGAAGAAAATATGAATGGAATGTACTTTCGATTCCACTTTGCCGTCTACTCTCTGAAACTCCCCCACTTCTATCTGTTGTCAACTATAAAACGTGTATACAAAATATTTTATGAGTTGACAGAGAATATATCTGCTGAACAAAACTCTTCATTGGTGATAGGAAGGGCATCCGGCCATTAAAACATTCTGTTAGCTCCACTCCACAAGGGATTATCAGGTTATTAAATGAAGAAGAAATGATGATGGGAATGCTACAACAGTGTGAAAAACAGCCATAAATCACTTTTTTCAGTGCTGTTGTAACTTTGAAGGGTCACTAAATGAACAATTGTAATTCGGGGACTAACTGTACACAGCTCAGATTGGAAGGGTATTCAAACTTCAGCACCTGCCATATTCATCATTCTCTTACTTAAATACCACAAACAATATGCATTTAAATTTGCAGAAGGATGTTGTGTTTGATTGTCCCTGATGTAGAGATTATGTTAGGCACTATTCATTTAGTGAATAAGAGAAGAGATTTCTTGCCAGATCTTACAGTTGAAATCATCAAGTTGAAATGCAACATTGTGTTTTTCATTACATTCCTTGAATTATCCAATTCACCTTTAAAATAAAGCTCTCTAGTTTTCTATCCTTCACTATATATGTTTTGCTGGAATTTCCATAATTTACATATCTCCTCTGAGAGAGGAGTAAAAGCATAGGGCCATGATATGATATGATGGCAGCATCTGTGCTTTTACAGACACCCAGGAACAAAAAGCTATAGTACTCTCATTGGAATACATTATCCCCGAATGAGGTCGTAATTTAATGCAGATGCACCGGCATAAAACAATTCACTCTTACACTTTGATTGAAAATAATTTATTGTCAAGTCACCTCCTATAACTATCCTTTGCACTCTGCCAGATGAGGGATGTTTCCTTAAGTTTAGTTCAATTGCGATCCACCCTCTCTTGAGCAAATGGAAAGATGATACTGACATAAAAGATGATGTTACAATTGGCCATCTTTATTTTGCTTCAAGAATATCTGTTGCTGTTGGTGATTATGTCTGGATTTCATGTGTATAGAGTACAACCAGAATTGGGAATAGCATTTCTGCTTCTAAGCAAGGCAATAACAACAGTACTTACAATGTATTTTTCAGAGTATAAGATGCACTTTTTCCATCCCAAAAAGTGGGTGGAAATGTCTGTGCATCTTATACAGTCAATGTTGCCGAAGCCCCGTCCATCCGCTGGCACCCACCCTTTGGCCTTTGCCTCCCAGCCATTTGCCTCCTTGCAGCAAACAGCAAACAGCCTGTTTCAGTTCCAGCACAGCCTAATTAGCACAAGCAGCTGATTGTTGGCCTCCCGACAATCAGCTGTTTCAGGATGCAGTGATTGCCATCGCCTATTGCTGCCTCTGCGTGTCCCATTTTTGGCCTCTGCGCCCCCTGTTTTTGGCCTCCACCTGTCCCATTTTCCACTCATTTCAATCCCTGCTGCCTGTAATGGGCCGAAAATGGGGCACACAAAGGCTGAAAATGGGGCGTATGGAGGCTGAAAACAGGATGTGGAGGCTGAAAATGGGGTGTACAGAGGAGGCAATAGGTTGTTTCCCTTGAGTTGTGATTTGGGTTGCAAATCCCATGTGTTGTGATTTCTCCCTCACCAGTAATCTGGTCAAAATTTTCCATCTTTCTAGAACCCGATGCTCCCAAGTCATTACCATAACTTTTGCCTGCTCCAAAAGTGTGTGCACCTGTTTGGTGGAGTAGAGAGTGCCGTTGTTCCTCACCTTGAAGTCCAAGTTGGCGCTTTCATATGGTGTTCCTTTGCTCTCCGAGCAGCCACTAACTTTCACTGGAAAGGAAGGCAGAAGAGATAAGGATTAATCAGGCAGTTGTTATTAGCATCATTAGTGTTATCAGTATGTTTATTAAGAGATCAGTATGCAAAATTCTGAAAAGAGGAGCATAAGCAGGAAAGAAAAAACAAAAACCTACATCGGTCCCTCCTGTGAGAATTTACAACCTACATTTTGACATTAGAGGAGAGAAGAGGACGGCAGATGGATATGAGCTCTGTGTTTGCTTTCCACTGGATATGAGAATTTAATAACAAGCTATTTTTCACACATTCTAGCACAGAACTAGACTGGCTAGGAGAAGAAGGTCACCAAACACCTGAGTCCCATCCCGTAGGTCCTCAGATCCTAAATATTTTTTTTATTTTTGCACTCAGCAAAATATTGATATGGAGACTAACTCTTGTTATAAGGTAGTCCTCGACTTACAACAGCTCATTTAGTGACCATTCAAAGTTACAAGGGCACTGAAAAATGTGACTTATGACTGTTTTTCACACTTACAACCATTCCATGGTCATGATCAAAACTTAGGTGCTTGGTAACTGACTCACATTTATGACAGTTGCAGTGTCCTGGGGTCATGGGGTCCCCTTTTGTGACCTTCTGACAAGCAAAGTCAAAGGGAAGCTCAGATTTCCTTAATAATCATGCTAGTAACTTAACAACTTCAGTGATTCACTTAATAACTGTGGCAGGAATGGTTGTAAAATGGGAGGAAACTCACTTAACAACTACCTCGCTTAGTAACAGAAATTTGGGGCTCAATTGTGGTCATAAATCAAGGACTACCTGTGTTAATCTTAAATGCAATCCCTCATTGCAGGGCAAATTCTGCTGTTTTGGATTTGCAATCACCGTATATTAAGACTTCTTCAAATATTATTACAAAATGCATGAATGGGGGGGGGGGGAAANAAAATGCATGAATGGGGGGGGGGAATTAGAAAAAAGGAGCTTGCATTAATGCCCAAGTCCATGTTATCCTGCTCAGTTCTATGTGTGTAAAGTTCTATGTGTGTAAAGAGAGCTTTAGATTAAGATTGTTGTTATAATTAGAGCAGGGTGTGATATATTTCAGATACTGATTAGATTTTATGAAATTAATTTGTACAGCCATCCAACTCACTTGCATTGACTCTGAGGGCTTACAACATTAAAATATCACAGTGTAAAAACCTGGTGAATATTTACCACACAGTTTTACTGTAAATGGTTGCCTAACTCACACACAAGCAACATGGTAAAAAAAGAAAGTATCTGTCTCTTACTCTTGATTTAACCAAAGGAAAAATATGTCTGTGTACTGTGTTTTCCTGAAAATATGATCTACCCCGAAAACAAGCCCTAGCCTGATTTTCACGCCTGAACCTAATATAAGCCCTACCCCCAAACTAAGCCTTATTTAAGCCCCACCCATCATCTGATTGTTCGAAATGGGGTGAGGTGCATGTATAAAAATCAAGCTAAGGCAGCAGTGGGGGGGTGGAGCTGCTCCACGTTCCTCGCACTCGCTTACCTTAGGACTGCCATAGCCAGGCTTCCCATACCCTGATACCTGTCACACCACTGCCTGACTTCTTCTGTAGCCACTTGCAACTGGAAACATTGTGGCACGTCGTGCCGATGCTGCCACTAGTGGCAGGATGCTGTGTGGCATTTCATGCCAGTGCTGCCACTTGTGCACGCAATGTACAACACATCATGCAGCCCGCTGCCATGAGTGGCAGTTCTGGTGCGACAACCCATGTGGCATCTGAGTGCGAGCAACTGCAAGTGTCCATAGAAGAAGTCAGGCGGTGGCATGACAAGTGTCGGGGCATGCGAGGCCTGGCTGCAGTGGTCCTAAGGTACGCGGGTAAGACATTCCCCCAAAATAAGACCTGATGCTTATTTTGGGGGCCCAAAGAAAATAAGACTGGGTCTTATTTTGGGAAGAACATGGTATGCGTTTGGGGTCCTTGGTACTCTCTGAGCTTGGTTGTTTTCTCTCTCAGGAAATCCCACTACTGTCAAGTCATAAAATATTTCTCTGGTCTTTTTAGAGTTGCCAACAGAAAGGGAGGAGGGAGCAGTGCATCAGCTTGCAAAAACCAAAACTGCATTCCATAAATGTTTTCAAAGATAGTTCACTAGGTGACCGAAGTTTCTGCCACACAAAATTCTAACTGGAGAGCCTGATTCTTGGCTATGGATGTGTCCCTTTGGAGAATATGAATTACAATACACCCAGGCAGTGCTGGCATGTTAACTCCCAATAAATCCTTTTTAAGTTTTGGAAGTTTGGCTTGAGACTCATGATTTAAATGGGGGTGACTGCTGGAATCCTGACAGCTACCTTCTAGCCTTGAAGATATTATCTAGTTGGGTAATGCAATGTCTCTGAAAAAACAACCAAGCTCAGAGAAAAACAAGAACCCCACAGTTTAACCCCAAGCTACAAATATTCTCTTCTATTGATCTATGCGTGGCTATGTGTTATGCAATCCCACTGCTGTCTTTGACATGGCCCACCATTAAGCCATTTTTAAAAAACATTTAAGCAATTCTCAGAATCAACCAGACTGCCTATTTCTGGCTTAGATTATGAAGAGATAAATCCAATTCCCAACATGCTATTCAACAAAATGCTTACTGGATTATTTTGACAAGCAACAATGAAACAGATGCCCTGCCTCTGGGCAGCTGAGAGGCAGCTGATTAGCCATTCAGGAAAACAAATAAATGAATTACGTAGTTCTCTGATCATAGGCATCATGGCTCTGAGTTTCAATACTTTCTGAGTTTCAATACTGCACTGAAAACAGTTCTTAGGTCAAGGAACTCCTAAACAGGGAGGAAAAAAAAGAACCCAATTTCTGCTGCCATGAGTTCTTTGGGAGAAAAACTAGGTAAGTTTTTGACAGTTAATTTTGTGCTCCTGGATCCTACTTTACTGAGAGCAGACTTCCCTTTGGAGGCTTTTCTGTTTAGAAACTGTCAAAAGAGGACCTTTTAAGTGGAAAGATGGTTTAAAGGGAGAATGTCTGAAACAGGCATAAGAAAGAAAGAAAGAAAGAAAGAAAGAAAGAAAGAAAGAAAGAAAGAAAGAAAAAGAAAGAGGGAGGAAAGAAAGAAAGAAAGAAAGAATTTCATTGCCTGGACATAGCACATTTTATAATTGTGTTTTATTAACTAGATGTGTGTTGTATAAACTTGGACAAATATTTCTAAATATAAGTGAAATAGAGTCCATGCCACCGCTTGCTCTGTTTGAATTAACTTGCATTAGTCCACAGGTAGCCAGAGCTGGCCTTACAATATTCAGCACACGATATCTAGTGAGGCATCATAATTGAATTAGGTTTTTTAAAAACATAATCTGAGGGAAATCTAATGATATGAGGGAAATGTGTGAAGATAATCATATTTGAACTGAATTTTGGAAATTCCTCAAGAAGAGGAATGTAAGCAAGATATTCTTGATGGGAGACAGTTCTCTTTTTGAAGACTTGGCCCAGGTCAATAGAAAGAAGAATCCAGCTAGAAGACACTGTATATCAGACAAGTAGGTGAATGTGATGTCCCACTCCCTCGTCAGAGCCTGAATCTACGGAGGAAAATGAGCTGGAACTAGAGGTGATGGAGATCAAGGGAGCATCCTGGCTGGCTTTGGAGGAATATGAGGAGGAGCAGGCCGAGTCAGGCCAGGACCTTTCAGGATTGGGACAGCTTGCAGGCAGGAAGGAATGGGGGCAGGATGACCAAGAGAGACTAAGCAGTGAACATGAAAAACAGAGCTCAGGTGATGAGCAAGGACCACCACCTCCTGATCCTTGAGCACGGAGAATGGAGAGAAGGTGGGAACAGCGCAGGCTGACATGACTACTCAGGAGGAGACCACTCTGCCCCTCTCCACAAGGCACACCTGGTGACTGAGATTTAAGGAGACAATGTGGGGAGGAGCATTTTTCGGGAACAAATGCTGAATTCATGGAGTGTTGTGTGCCGTTGCTGACATTGGAATTTCCCTAGACTTTTTGTTTTATTTCTTGCTTCCTGGATAAATTGCCTTGTTCCTTTGCTTCCTGGTCTAATTGACTTATTCCCTTGCTCTGCTGGATTTCTTGTTTTGCAGCCATTGTGCTCACAGTGCTGTGCTGGTCTACTTGCAGCCAGAGGCTCTGGGACTTGCCAGAAACGTGGGAGCATTTGGAGAACATTTGGCGCAATAAAGGGGTGGTTTGAACTGTCAGCTGATTGTGTTGCCTCTGTGCCATGCCCTGGGCACAGTGACTATCGATAGTCACTATCCTCTTTTACATGATGACTTCCATGTATGGATCTTCCAACTGAGTCCAGTTTGATTTGAACATTCCAGTCACTTTGGAAAATCAATGCAATTGAAACATCAGTATTATCTCAAATCAGTAAACTGGACTGAATTCAATTTGGATCAATTTAGATCAATATAAGGCAACGTACATGAATGGAAAATCAATGAATTAGACCAAATTGATTTGGATGCATTAATTTGAGCACTGTGGTTTGATATTCCAAATCTGTCTCATGCTGAATATTCATGCAGCTACAGTTATATTTTTGTATTTTCAATTAAAATCCCATTTCTAAATTTGCTTCTTTACACATAGCTATGTCTATATACATCATCTCCTTTTTATACACCCCATCTTCCTTTTATGCTCCTGAATATGTGGTCAGTTTATGCTCCTGAATAGGTGAACATGAAAAACAATGATTCACATAAGAATAAAAATACAGAATCATTTTATATAAATCTATTTAAAGGATGATAAAACTCCCTGAAGCCATCTTGTAGCTTCATTAGAACTTGACAATAGGAATTGTCCAATACCTCTTCACTGCATCAGCAGTCTAAACTTCAACCAAACCTAGCTCAGACAAACTCCTAGGATTTATACATGGTCCCATGGGAGTCTGACAATAGCCAATAGAATACCTGTTCTTGCACAGGAACAGGAAGCTCAAGTGCAAAGCCCAAAATAAGATATAAATACCCACCCCATTCTCAACTCCATGTGGTCAGCTGCCCAGAACCACACAAGCTTAGTGGTTTTGTTTCATCAATAAAGTGACCTTCTTTCCAACCAGCCTCCATTTTGTCTCCAGTGCCTTTGTCTCAGCTTGGAAGTGAACCAGATGGATATTTCTTCCAACAATATAGGCAAGAGAACATGTGGAGATGGTTGAGCTAATTTAGAGTTTTAATTTATTTTACTTGATTTTCACTTGCTTTTCAGACCATTCTGATAGATGTGGTTTATCTCGATGGTGTCATAATTCTCTAAAATTTGTTTTAAATCTTGACCTTTGTGACTTTGTACATGGAGGCTGTAGCCTTGCTGTGGGGGTGGGATGGGAAGATCCTCTGCCAGAGTTTGACAGCTTTCATATTTCTGACACAATCATACCATATATGAAACAGTTTCATTGATCTACATAAAATCTAGGGCATACACCCATTAAACAAAAAATGAAGTCATTGGCTGCTCAGTTTTGTGTTCAGTTCATATTCATTCAACACAGAGAGAGAGTGCTCCAGTTTGATCTATTGATTAAGGCCCCAGGCAAGAAAGTATGGAGACTGTTGAGAAGGGATCAGGTGTGGTTTGGTCCGAACAAAGAGGTGAACTCCAGATCGTTCCTGATAAATGGACACATTTATTCAGCTGAAGAAAGGTGAGTCCTCCTATAAGATTGGAAGAACCCTGAAAACATATAAAACACACAAAGAGCAGCTGCTGGAATTGGGTATGTTTAGTTTGATGAAAAGAAGGTCTAAGGTGACAAGATAGCAATGTTCCAATATCTCAGGTGCTGCCACAAAGAAGAGGGAGTCAAGCTGTTCTCCAAAGCACCGGACAAGAAGCAAGGGGTGGAAACTAAACCAAGGAGAGAAGCAACCTAGAACTAAGGAGAAATTTCCTGACAGTTACAACAATTAATCAGTGGAACAACTTTCCCACCAGAAGTTGTAGGTGCTCCAACACTGGAAATTTTTAAGGAGAGATTGGACAACCATTTGTCTGAAATGGTACAGGTTTTTCTACCTAGCCAGGGGTTGCAATAGAAGACCTCCAAGGTCCCTTCCAACTCTGCTATTCTATTCTATTCTATTCTATTCTATTCCATTCCATTCCATTCCATTCTGAATACACTTTGAAACAAGTATGATATAGATTTCTGATTTTGAATCAGTTATATAGTTCTCAACGTACAACAGTTCATATAAGCATTTCAAATTACAGCTCATTGTAGTGTCTTTGAATATTAGCATCTCGGGTTGGTAGTTATGTTGTTGGGTTGAGCTTGGTGATTTGATTGCAAATGTTTCATTCCCCCATTTGAGGAGACATCTTCAGTGTGCTTTGAACTGTGCTTGTCTGGGGGAGCGCTGGTCTTTAAAGACCTTTCTGAGTCCTGATTTGATTTCAGGATGGTGTGATTGGCGAGCTGAAGTTGCTGAATCATAGTCCTTAGCTGTAACATAGAAGTTACAACTGTACTGAACAAAGTTACTCATCATACTCATCCAGCATAGATGCTCCTGTAAATCCTACATTAGCAGCTATAGTAGCAGTATAAACAGTTCCAATCCTATGATTCTTTCCAGGCTACATGATGGTACATCACTCATGGAGCTTTATTTGATTCAAAAGTGTGTGAGAGGCTAAGGAAACCTCAGAATAGCACTTAAACTTATATACCACTTCATAGTGCTTTTCAGTCCTCTCTAAGTGGTTTACAGAGTCAGCCTATAATCTAGATCCTCATTTTACCCGACCTCAGAAGGATGGAAGGTTGAATCAACCTGGAGCCTGTCAAATTGTGGGCAGCTGGCAGTCAGCAGAAGTAGCCTGCAGTATTGCACTCTAACCACTATGCCACCTAGTCTCAAAATGATTGAAAAGCACCCTTTCCCACCTGCAATGTGAGGCTACCAATGAGTTTGGGTCTCCTCGTCTGATCGCTCACTTGTGTTCTTGCAATCTTAAAAATTAATGCAAGCCTGTTTTGGAATTTCACTATAGATTTCATAACAATATTAATATTATAGACCATTATAAATCCAGGAATGCTGAGTTGAGCCACTGGACCAACTCAAAATATCTATTTTTATTTTGCTGTAAAAGTTGGAATAAGGAAAAGGATTTCACCCAATCAAGTAAGTGAGGCATCTGTTCTAAGGCATTCCTATTTCTCTTGTATTCCATCCTTCCTGAACATCACTTCTTATGAGGTGAGAGAGACCTATTGATTGAGGGAATGAAATAATTTTTTCATTCATGCCAAAGTTCGTGGAGGTGATGCTGGGATGAGACAAAGGTATGTTTTGCTAGGTTGGTGTGAAGATCTGCCTTGAAAGTCTGAATAAAATATACACATCACTATTTTTGTAATTCTCACCTCAAAACTATTTGTTTATCTCTTTTCCTGCCAACTATGACCTGTAAAATCATTTCATTTCCCCAAGTTATCTAGAGAGAGAGAGAGAAGGAAAACAATTCTTCAGACTTCTTTCTTATCAACGGCTATTTCGCTGGAGATATTTATTTTTATTTCAGGGTACAGATTTAGAAAAAAAAAACTGCGTGTTTTTATATCATTGTCCTTGGATGCCACACTTTGCTTCCTTGGCTACATTTGCAGAGGAAGGAAAGGAAGCACGTCAACATTTTAAATCAGTAAATCAAAATAAATGTCCCAGATAAATGTCAATCAATAAATGCCCAAATAAATGCCATTACAAGTTTTCTACTGTATTTTTCAAATATTGGAAGAGCGAGAGGCCCATTTGTGTCTCTGTGGGAACAAGCAATTCAGGACTAGTCTGAATAGGGAAGATCAAAAATTGATCCAATAATCAGGCTGCACTTATCATAAATCTAAAGAGGCTGCCTTTACACAGTTTTATCATGCACTATTGAAGTTTTAAATCAGAATATATTTGCTTGGCGTATTGAAACACAAATGTGACTAGTGTGTTAACAGTGCTCTGGGCCTGTATTGTATCCAACTGACCAAAACAATAGGTGATTTTTTTACCTCGTTATTGCTTTCTAAATGAGGGTTTTTTCTCTTTTGCTATTTAGTTATTACAGTAGTCCTCAAATCCCAATGGTTCACTTAGTGACCATTCAAAGCACTGAAAAAGTGACTTATGATTGTTTTTCACACTTATGACCATTGTGTCAGGATTCCGGCACTTACTCCAATTAAATCATGAGCCTTAAGCCACACTCCCAAAACTAAAGATTTATTTGAAGGTAACATTCTACATCTCACATTTACCTGGGTATAGCCAACTCTGAGATATGTAATTCACTGTCACCCTTGATCCTGCTTCCCCTTCACCACCACTCTGGATGTATCATCCAACGAAAAACATCCATAGCCAAGAGTCATCAATCATGCTCTCCAATTACATTTTTTTGCAACAGAAGCTTCAGTCATCTAATCAGTATTTGAAGAAAATATGAATGGAATATACTTTCGATTCCACACTGCCTGCTCTTTGAAACTCCCCCTCCCTTCTTTCTGTTGTCAACTATAAAACATGTGTACAAAATGTTTTATGAGTTGACACACTGCAGCATCCCTATGGTCGAGGGATCAAAATTCAGATGCTTGGCAACTGATTCATATTTATGACAGTTGCAGTGTCCCAGTGATCCCCTTTTGTGACCTTCTGACAAGCAAAGTCAATGAGGAAGATAGAGTCACTTAACACCATATTACTAACTGCAAGGATTCCTTTAATAACTGTCACCAGAAAGGTTGCAAAAGGAGGCAAAATTCACTTAACAACTGTCTCGCTTAGCAACAAAAAATTGGGCTCGATTGTGCTTGTAAGTTGAGGACCGTCTTGTAATGAGGGAAGGTAGATTTTATCCATTTCATTGTCATAACTACCTTGATTAATTAGCATTTATTTACTGATGGAAAGTTGTTTTTTGCTATTTGTGAAGCCATTTTAGTCTGTCCTGTATTTTTACCTTTTTACTGCCACTTGATAAGTGGAAACTTATATTCTATGTCTGAAATGTAAAAGTCTTACAAGCGTGACATTTCCTTTCCCAATCAATGCCATTTATTGCAAAAAAACACAGGTGTAATGGCTCAGAAAAGTAGCTGGTTTTGGATTGTTTTAAGCTGCTTCATATTGCAGGAAGACAATGTTCCTGGGAAATTCTCTGCCATGTTTGAATACCATAAAAAAAAGTTACAAAAGCAGAACATTGTTTGCGGATTGGCCTCAGAAGCTACCAAGATCAATTGTACAAGGAAAAGATTGCAAAGACTGAAATTGTCTTGGGAAGGAGTTTACATTTGTTTATAGAAATGCTTGCTTTAGAAATTGAAATTGGCAAGATTTGTTGAGATTGCCCCCATCCTCACAAATAGAAGTAGCTTTTACAGCCTTCCTTCCTTCCTTCCTTCCTTCCTTCCTTCCTTCCTTCCTTCCTTCCTTCCTTCCTTCCTTCCTTCCTTCCTTCCTTCCTTTTTCCCTCCCCCTTTCTCCCATTTCCTGCCCTTCTTTCCTTCTTTGTTCCCTCCCATTTACTTCCTTCCTCCATTTCTTCCTTCCCTCCCTCCCTCTCCCCTTCCTTACTCCCCTCTCCCCTTCCTTTCCTCCCTCTCCCCTTCCCCCTCTCCTTCCCTCCCCCCTCCCTCGCTCTCCCCTCCCTCCCTTCCTTCCCTTCCTTCTTCTCCCCTTTCATCCTCCCTCCATCCCTCTCCCCTTCGTTCCTTCCCTCCCTCTCCCCTTCTTTCCCTTCCTTCTTCTCCCCTCTCTCCCTGCTCCCCTCAATCTCCCCTTCCTTCCTTCCTTCCTTTTTCCCTTCCTTCCTTCCTTCTTTCCCTTCTTATTCAACCATAATATTTATCCAAAATCACTTTGCAAAGGGGCAGCCACATACATATAATAAATTAAATAAACAGTTTTAAGAACCCCAGAAGGAGATCCCTGATTTACTACTGTAGTAAGCTTCTCATTGGATTGAGAATTCCTTCATGCAAGAAACTTTTCCACTCATGGTAAATACTGAATACTCACAGAGATGGAAATGTTATGACATGTATGCTAAATCAAATTTATTTATTTCACACTTCTTAGCCTAATATGTGAACCATAACACTGTTGTACTAGAGATACATTTCAGCATCTTGCAATGCAGTTCTTCAATTAACAGGGATACTTCAGTGCATACGTTAGGAAAAAGTATATGCCCAACCTTGCCTATATTACTTAAGATGACAAATAAAATTCATGACACTAGGGGAAATTGCCTTCAAAAACAGATGTACTGCCTTAAATTGCATGACTAAGGTGTGCATTGGGGAAAATGGGCATAAAAATGCCTCCACATTTTTAAAAATTGACTTTTTAGGATAAACGTTGCAGGAAACAGAGGGGACAAATGTATCTTTGGAAAAATGAGTAACTGAGCAAAACCAACACGAAAAGATTCCTGCCTCATTAGATTATATCCAGAAATTAACGGATTAAGAACATTTTAAGAACATTGGTCAAGACTGAACAGATAATAAATTAGGGTTCAGTTTGGCTACATGAAATGCTGGACTGGACTGGGATTCTTGCAAAAACCTGCACAAGAGAAAACTGTTCATCGTCTTAATCAGTGGCTAACCTCAATATAATACAAAACATGCATGCTGGCTGGCTAATTAACATGACATCCATCCATCCATCCACACATCCGTCCATCCTTCCATCAGTCCATCTATCCATTTGTCCGTACATACATACACTTAATTGTGATTGGAAATAAACATTTGCTTAAACCATTGCAATCATTTACCCAAACATCACAGATGCAACACAAAGAAAAAGCAGAAACACACCTATACAGATGGGACATCATTTAAATTACAGAGAAGAACATGCAGACACCTTCTATGGCCGTTGCTGGCTAAGAAGTTTGAAAGAATTGATGAAGCCATGCTATGATGAAGGCTTTCCCCAAAATGGAATTTTTCTTCTTCCCAGCAAAATGGAATGCAGGTAGTTCTCGATTTATGACTGGTTGCTTAGCATCTGTTGGAAGTTATGATGCACTTCCCTAAGCCATATTCATGGCAGCATCCTGCAGTCATGCATTTTATCATGGACTTGCCCAGGTGGAGAATTCTGGGAATTGAAATCTACCTGTCTTAAAGTTGTCAAGATTAAGAAACACTGCCAGAGTCACAGAATCATAGAGCTGAAAGGAGCAGGTGCAATACACTGCTCTGTGCAAGAATCCAGATTAAATAATCTTAAAGCCATGCCTCTCTATCCCGCTTCCCACTTGAATACATCCTTTGTGTTGGAGGTTCAAATCCAACAGCTTTGTTTGTTAAGAATTTATTCTGCATCCCATTTTTGTTTATCACTTTGCGAGCTGTTTATCTGAAAGAATACTTATCTCAGAACACCTCCTGTTTTGTTTCCCAGGAATGCATGTCCACAAAATGTGTTCTTGGTCTTTTTCTTTTGTTGGATGTGATTAGTTGGGTCCTAGGCTTTGTCTGTCTTTGGATTTTTTTCCAAAAGATTTCATATTTGCTGTTATGGTTACAAAACCTGCTTCACGAATCATTGCTTTGGTAAAGCCGCGGTCCCACTGGCCGACAGACGCAAAACATATGCATAAAGGACACAGCGGACGAGCAAAATTTCGGGGGTGGATCCATCCGTTGTCATCTGCCCCAAAAATTGGTGAAAATTTGCATAAACAGAACGAAAAAGAACGGATGTGGGTACTATGTAGTGGGGATGTAAAACGGATGTTCATAGGAAGCCTAGGGGATGATAGCAGATGGAAGAGGATGACACCTCCGAAGTGCTTCCAGGGGAGAATTTCAAAGCAGACGCATAGCGGAAGAGGCGAATGCATAGTGGATGAAGCGGATGCATCACGGATGCCTATAGGAAACAAAGGTGATGCTGCGCGGATGTATATTGGATGCAAAGCGCATGCGGGGAGAATGAATTGCATCAGCTCCATGGATATAAAAGGATGCAGCACGCACGCAGTCAGCATACAGGGGAAAGACGTGCTGCCACATACTCTAGCAGGACACACATGGTTTCTCAGTCAGACAAGAAGAGGAAGCCCGTGCCTACTCGTTCCAGCCCTGGCAAGAAGGACAGAACCAGCACTCACACCCCTGGCATTGAGTCTGAAGCTGCTGCTTGCTGCTGCTGTGGTGGACCAGCCCCAAGGCCCTCAAAGCCCTGCTGCTGAAGGCCCTGCTGCTCAATCCCCTGAAGGCCTCTGCTGCTCAATCCCCCGAAGGCCCTGCTGTTCAATCCCCGAAGGCCCTGCTGCTCAAACCCGGAAGGCCTTTGCTGAAGCCCCTGCCAGAGGGAGGAATGAGGCAAGCGAAGGAGAAGGGAGAAGGAAAACAGTACACCGTTTCCGAGGAGCATGAGGATGAGGTGCTGGCATGGCTGGAATGGCTGAGGGACAATGAGTACTCTGGAGAAAGGGCCACAGACTGTATGGGAAACCAAAGAAGAAGACAGGCCAGCTGGAGAGACAAGGCAGAGAGCCTGGGTACACTGCAGAAGTACTCCTAGAATGCGTGGAAGCACATGCACACACTGGTAATGGCAAGCTTATATCTCAAGAAATCTGGCAGGCCCGCTGTCAAGCTCACTGACCCGAGAGATGTACATCATGGCCAAATGCAGTGTTCCTGGAGAGTGAGATCCACCAATGAGAGCAGCCCTCTGAGACCCTCTCCCTCAGAAAGCCCACAGACAGCCAGTCCTCTTCCAGCCAGGAAGCCAGCTACCCCTGTCCAGGGCAGGGTTTTCAGAAGGGCCCCACAAGCAGAGCCCCCCCCAACAGCTGCATTCCCATGCCGGCAGACTTGGAGGATCCCATGGAGGATGACGCCCTGCTTCACAAATGGAGGAAGAACCAGCAGCCACCAGAGGCCAACCCACCCACACCCACCCCAGCTCCAAAGGATGCAGGACAGAGAGGCAGACTGGAGGCCAGGACCACAGTGGTGCTGTTGGAGATCAGGGACACAATGAAGACCCAGCACAGAACTTCTCTCTCAGCTGGTACACAGCGACATATCATCCCTCGGGCCGGAAGCCCTCATTCCTACGTGAGCCAGACCCTGAGGGACCTGCACAAGGCCCAGTACCAGGTGATGAAGCAAAGATCACAGCATTTCTGCACACACCTCAAGGCCCAGCTGAAGCTGCTCCTACCCAGTCCAGCTATGCTCCTCCACCCAGGCGACGTTCACACCCTTCCACGGCTTTCAACAGCCCTCCCCTACCAAGGCTATGACTACCAGGATTTCCCACAGCAGAAGCAGAACTTCCTAGTCCAGGCCAGGTTCATCGCACGCCACAGATGCCACTCCTCACCCAGCTCAGACTAGAAAGCCCACTACACTCCTCCCAACCCTCCTCACCCCACAGCCAAGCCCATCAATGGACAATCTTTTATCTAGTATTGGGCCTGACATCTCAAGTCCTTGATGAAGGGCCTTCTCAACCTCACGGGACTGAGTCAGCTCTCGGACAGCTTCCTGAATACACCATCCCCTGTTGTACCCTCAGGGCAAGAACCCCAATGGTGCCTCAGCACCAGCACATCAAGCCACAGCCACCCCCACAGTCCTGCCCGCTTACAGTCTGAGACCAGGGACATGACTCAGAATGACTGAGAATGGTGTCAGAGACTGAGTTGTGCTTCTTTGCTTAAGACACTTTTACTTGGTCATTTTTGCTTTTGTATAATAAAGTCATAAGCTTACCTAAGAAAGTTAATAAAGGTTATCTTTGGCTTAACACACTAAACACTTTACTTGGTTCATCTTTGCTTTTTTAATAAAGTCATAAAGTTTATCTAAGAAAGTTAATAAAGGTTATCTTTGCTTCAGACACTTGGTTCATTTTTTTTACTGTAATAAAGTGTTGGGTGAAAACTTTGAAAATGGTTAAGCCTTGCATGCTTGTGGATAGATAAGCGATACTGTAGGATAGATAAACCTCCAGTGCAAGCATAGTGGGACTGTATGGTCCATCATCCCAGCTGCT
Organism: Laticauda laticaudata; assembly: GCA_004320025.1. Taxonomy (NCBI): domain Eukaryota; kingdom Metazoa; phylum Chordata; class Lepidosauria; order Squamata; family Elapidae; genus Laticauda; species Laticauda laticaudata. Next base: position 5,221 of record BHFT01020366.1, on the reverse strand, counting down.
GCAACATATGGACCTTGTTAACAATAACAATTTATTCATTGATCAACACATTTCAACATACAAAAAACTCTTTATTAATGCCCTGTTCATTTTAGGGCCACTCAACACATACATGTCACAATCTCATCAGTGTTAATTGCAACAGTCCTCAAGGAAGCATCCATTAATCATCATATCATCCTGTCTTGCACTCCACTGCTCCACTGGGGAGTTGCACCAGTTGTTTCAGGAGGTTGCGCTGCTTCTTCCCTTCACGGTGAAGCTCAGTTGGGGCCTTGTACATCCACAGTGTCCTATCAGGTTACGTCCTTTGCTTCCATTCACCAGGCTACATGTCCCCATTGCCTTGTTGATGGTCGACAAGTCTGTTCTGCAACACTGGGTAGCGGTCGCGATGAGATTGTGCAGGATGCAGCAAGCTTCCACGTGCTCTCACAGTCCGTGGGGTGCTGCTGGTGTGTGAGAAGTATCTGAACCTGTTTGGCCCAGGATGCCAAGGCGTTCTCCCACACCGTCTTGCCCTGGATAGCCTGTAGTTGAAGATCCTCTCTTCACGGGGTGAGGTATTGGAAGTGTAGGGCTTCATGAGGTAGGTTTGAAGGCGAGAAGGCGTCCTCCCCAGCGTGAAGGGAGGGCACATCTTGTGTGTCGTGGGTAGGGGGTCTGGATGCTGGGAAACCCCATAATGAGGTTGCGTTTCCAGCGCCATCCTTGAGGTCACTTGCGTTGTATACCTGGCCATCTGAAGCTGACCTTCGCTGAAGCATCGATGTAGATGAACTTGTAGCCAGATCAACCATGGCAAAGAGGATGATACTGAAGAAGCCCTTGTAGTTGTAATAAGTGGAACCCTGACTTGGCTGGAGCAATGCAGGCATGTGCTTCCATCTATGGCTCCAATGGTGTGGGAAAAGTTCACCTCTGATACCACTCTTCTGCAAGCTTTCTCCAGCCTTGTTCAGTGGTGGGCACTTGAGGAGCCTCCTCAACATATTCTTCAATGATGGCCTACACCACTTCTCTGACCACTTTGCTGTGCTGTTTGTGTGGCACCCTCCAGGCATACTGCATGTTTCTGTATGTGGTTCCGGAGGCCAGGTGCCGCAGAGTCAGTGCCACCTTCAGTCCAGGGTCAGGTTGGACGGAAGTTGGTGCTGGGCTTGGTCAACCTGGGTCTCAGACGCTCTACAAGTCGTCAACATGGCTGGTGGCATCCTCATGAAGTGATGGAATGCCCGAGGGTCTTTCATACCTCAGCTCCACCATCAACTGGTCATACAGTCCAAACTCATTCTTCTCAATGATCCATCCTCAGACCCACACAGCTCTTGGACGTCTCCTACTTTCTCCTTCTGTATAAAAGTTGAAACAGTCTGAACAGGTTCTGTTTTGTTCATCCTTTTCCTATCCGTGCTACTAACGCTGTGTAGACGTTCCGTGTACCTTTTGTTTCCTCCCTCTTTCCATTTTCAGCTGCAGAGGATGTGAGTTGAGGGGATGGCCAGAGGATGCAGAGAGGATACAGCGGACATTTAATGGATGATAACGGACATAGAACTTTTGTTGCCTGTATATGTCACGGATGTACATCATACGGCGGCGGAAATTCATCTGTCACAAAGTTTTTTGTGCAGCTCAAAACTTCTTGCATGGGATGAAATCTCAGTGGACAGATGCTCGACGGATAGCATATGAAACACGTATGCAATCGAAGTTAACACCAAGGATGCATCGCAGTTTTCCAACGGATGGCAAGCTTTTTTTAACATTTTACATCCTCTTTGCATCTGTTGGTGCAGTGGGACCGGGCCTTAATATTGTTCCTTTCAGATTCACTCACATGCCCACCTGCAACACTTTAACCTCCAATAAAATGAAAGGCAATAACAGAATAATACAATAGCAGAATTGAATGGGACCTTGGAGGTCTTCTAGTCCAACCCTATAGAGAACCTATGTAATTCCAGACTGTACAATCTCTTCATAAAAACCTCTAGTGATGGATCACCCACAAACATCTGAAGGCAAACCATTCCACTGATTAATTGTTCCACAGAAAACACCACTCAATGACCTAAGTTTACATTCTTGTAAAGTTACATTTACAGAATTTGCAAATCTGAAGTGCAAACTTCCTGTCACTCCTTTTTAAATGCTTGATCCAATAGGGTAGATCCCTTCTAAATTTCTTGCTCTAATTGTTAAGCCACTAGAGGATCCCGTTTCTCTTATCTAATTTTTTCTTAGGCAGCATCTCTTTCCTTCATTCCCTGAAGTCATTTGTACATTTCATTACTCAAATAAAGAAGGGCAAGAATTCTTTTGCTATTCAAGTTAAATCACCCACTTATACAAGAGAGCGGTCAGATGAGGAGACCCGAACTCATTGGTAGCCTCAAATCACAACAAACAAGGACATATATTCAATTTTTCAGCTACTAAGATTGTTGGCTGATCAAGTACAAAGATAGCCAGATAAATGGGGGAAAAGGACCCCTTGTCAGTTAACAGGAATGCTGATTTACCATCAGCTTATCAGATACTTAGGAGATGAGGACTTGGCAGAGAAGGAAATTGCCAATGACTTAACAGCCTGCCATCAACATCCCAATCAAACAATAAGAAGACACACCCAACCAGGCACCACATATATACCACACATAGAATAGACCAAAGCACATACTCCAGTGGAGAGAAGAACCCTGAGGATGGGCTCCAGCACAAGTCCAGCAGCTTGGAAAACTAAACCTCTGGTCTTGGTGACCAGCCAGATTGAATCCTGCAACATTATTCTGGGACACATATTTGGCTTCACCCGTGCCTGTTTATATCATTGTGCATGTCTAAACATATTTTTACCATAAGGCAAACTTTTTTTTTAATAAAGCAATATTTTCCTCTCTAATTCTTTTTCCGATGATCGGAGCACTCCTCTTTTTTTTCCCTCCTGGATCCCATCAGTGATAATTTCAAATTTAGTCTCTTCTGCTTGTTCTAAGTCTGAGTGAAATGCCATTCATTTTGACACCACATTTTGTCCTCATCAAAGTCCAGCTTTCTCCCTTCTCTGTTGATTGAGGTAACTCGGTTGTAAGGTAATTTTTGCCTCTTTGGACCTTCTCCAATTAGACTGGAAGAAAATGTGCAAAGATATAAATAAAACCACTTTGCTTATTATTATTATTTTTAGAACTACAGGTATACAAATCACTCCAATTACCGCTAATATATGAATCAATGATTTAACGCAAGGCAATGCAAACCAAGTGCTCTGTTTTTTTAGTTCAAAGAGAAAGGGGTCCTTTTCGCTTGCAACTTCAGAATAAGGTGGCCTAAACCTTTCCAGATTTACCCAACTGCTGGCTTAGAATCACATCTTAGCTTGCCTGATTCGTAAGTGTGGTCATTGAGAGGATTTGTCAAAATAATGAAAGAAGTGTCTCACAAGTCACACATCTCTACTTCTTTGGCACATATACATATGGGTCATAATGGCATAACTCTCCTTTCACCCTCTTATAATTCCATCTTTCATGTGGAACTTCAAGTCACAGAACAATACAGGAATAGACAACTTATCAACTGCAGCTTGTGGCTTTCAAGCAAAGTACTTATAGTATCAGGTCTGCCATCTTCAGCATATTTTATTTTACTGGAATCCTGTCACAAAATTCAAGAGGGGAGGAGAAGATGAGGAAGTATGGAGTACTAACAGGAAGGATAGATGGGGGAATGATAAGGTGATAGAAACTAAAGGTGTCAATCAGGAATGAACCAGCCAACCAAGGACAGAGCCATGAGAATGGAAGGTGAAACTCCACCAAAGAGGCCCCAAATCCCAAAACCATTTCCAAAACATCTAATTCAAGTCCCATTCAAAGGGAGGGGGCCAGGAAAGAAGGCAAAATGCAAACTTTTCATGGGAACATTCAGATCCAATTTTGCTTATGCTGTAATCACTTGCCTTTAGTAAAAACGAACCTTGCATATCAAAAATGGAGTCGAAAGTTTTTCTTTCCTAAACGCTCAAGTTGGGATGAGACTGACCATATAGGCCTTGACTTACAATTGGGACCAGAAGTCTTGTTGTTGCTGTTACTGTTGTTATTGTTTTTGCTAACCAAGGCTGTTGTTAAGTTAGTTGCACTTGATTTTAGGACCCTTTCTGCCAAACACATGAAGCAAATTACTGCAATTGTTAGATGAATCCATCTTCCAACATTGATTTTGCTTGCTGGAAGCCATCTGGGAGGGTTGCAAATGGTGATTGCATGATTTTGAGATACCACAACTGTTGTAAATACATTTTTGTTGTGAAGCATCTGAATTTTGATCACATGAACCAGAGTTGGTAATCAGCAGGTTCTGACCAGTGTTGGAGAACCAGTAGTGGAAATTTTGAGTAGCTTGGAGAACCAGCAAATCCCACCTCTGACTGGCCCTGCCCTCATCTATTCTCTGCACAAGAGAACGTAGCTGGAAAGCAGGCTAGTGGGATGGGGAGGGAATGGGGATTTTGCAATATCCTTCCCCTGTCATGCCCACCAAGCCATGCCCATAGAACCAGTAGTAAAAAAAAATGAATTGAGGAGAAACTTCCTAACAGTGAAAGTAATTCACTGGTTGAACAACTTGTTTTCAGAAGTTGTAGGGGCTCATCACTGGAGGTGTTTAGGAAGAGACAGGACAGCCACTTGTCTGAAATGGTATAGGACCATGATGGCGAACCTATGGCACGTGTGCCACAGATGGCACACAGAGCCATTTGTGCTGACATGCAAGCTGCGGGCAAACTTACCTCACTGTGTATGTACATGCCTCACAACTGATTTTAGCCAGTTTGAGGCCTTTTTTGGTCTCCCAAAGGCTTGAAGAAGGCTTCTGCAAGCTTTGTAGGCCGAAAACTAGCCCCATTTTGTCACTTGCTTTTTTCCAAAAATATCGGAAGTACAAAATGAGGCTAGTTTTTGGCCTACAAAGCTTGCAGAAGCCTGCAGAAGCCTTCCTCAAGCCTTTGGGAGGCCAAAAAAGGTCTCAAACCATCCGAAAATCAGCTATGAGGCACACAGTGCAGTTAAGGTTGTGCTGTGTGTGTGTGTGTGTAGGATTGTGTGTGTTCTGTATAAAATGGTATACTCCAAATGTCTCAAATGTGATTGGCCAGAAAGGCCTGAATGGGATTGGTTCACTAAGAACCAATCCAGGAGAACCGCCGAAAGGC
>BHFT01020362.1:22796-35826 GCA_004320025.1 Laticauda laticaudata | reverse complement strand
AGCAGCCTTCCAATATCTGAGGGTGAGTGGGTTGGACTAGATGACCTACAAGGTCCCTTCCAAGACTATTAATCTGAATTTAATATGATTTTAATGAACAAAAGGACCAGGGGAGACAGGAGAGCAGTCTTCCAGTATTTGAGGGGCTGCCCCAGAGAGGAAGAGGGGATCAAGCTATTTTCTTTTCTTTTCAATAAATTTTATTAACTTCTCAAATTTTAAAAACATAAACTAAAACTTTATACATTGTTTTCAACTTCAAGACATCTTTTACATCACCTTACATTTTTCAATATATGTAGTACTCCATTACCATTACATCTTATTCTTGCTACAAATCAATATCTTTTATCCTTACACATCGATCTTCTCTATGGCGTATTTACATATTTACATATTCCCTCATTCTTTTCCTAATTGCCATAGGGGGCAAGGTATTCTCCAAAGCACCCAAGGGCCAGACAAGGAATAATGATCAAGGAGAGATTCAACCTGGAAACAAGGAGAAACTTTCATCATCCCTGGAGGCTTTCAAGAAGAGACGGGACTGCCATCTGTCAGAAATGATGTAGGGTCTCCCGCTTGGGCAGGGGGTTGGACTAAATGACCTACAAGGTCCCTTCCAGCTCTGGTTATCTGTTATCGGTAAACTAACTAAGTGTCAATCCAACCTGGTGGATTTCTCGCAAGGGGGTGGGAAAGATGGAGGACTTGAGGGGAGGGGGAGCCCCCCCAGAAAAGTCCTACTCGAGGGTCATTCAGCTCTCACCCTGTTTTTCTCTCTCCCCTCCCCAATATGGAAACAAAGCCCCCTTCCCTTTTATACAACCGGCTGCTGGGTTTACAGATAATCAGATAACAGATAATCAGAGTTGGAAGGGACCTTATAGATCATCTAGTCCAACCCCCCGCCCAAGTGGGAGTTTAGTGGGGCTCCCTAGAGAAACAAGGACTTAATACTTCCTGCCACCCCCCCCCAAAATAAACCCAGAAGGAAAAAAATTGGGGGGAGGATTTCGCCACCAAGAGCATGGCAGAAAGCAAAGATATTCCCCTTGTCTTTACAAAAATTCACTGAGCCTTCTTGGTTTCCCACCCCCTCCCCAGATTTTTCCCTGGCTGAGCCGTTGGGGGGGAGGCAAGGACAAGGTTGGGAAAAAGGAAGGGTGGGAGGGAAAGGGGTGAAAGTATCGGGGAAGGGGGAAGAGGAGGGTGGAAGGGAATGATCAGATTTGTTAGAAGAAGCAGGAAGGGTGGGAAAAATATTCCCAAGGAGGCCTTCCCCGGAAGGAAAAGTTTGTAAGTTGGACCCCCTCCCCTTCCAAGCAGAGGGTCAGACTACAATTCCCATTGTGCATGGAGAGAGAGCCAGCAAAGGCCTTGAGAGCACACCTGGTGGGCGGATTTGGGGGGAGGCCCTCCCCAATTTTTGTAGAAGAAAAGAGAGAGAAGACATTCTGAAAAATACACGCTGAGTTTTCCATCCGCATTCAGGGCCAAACAGAAAGGGGAAAATAAAATAAAATAATGAAATAAAAACTTGCAGCCTGAAAGGCAGCAAAAAAGCCCAGCCTCCCTTGCAGGGATGTTGTTCACTGCCTTAAGACAAGATGCCAAACCATTCAGCAGCCTTTCACCGTTTCCTTCTAAAGCAGCGGTGGCATTCAGGCGGTTCGCTGCGGTTCGCGGGAATCGGTTGTGAGCTTTCCAAGCAGTTTGGTGAACTGGTTGCTGGAAGAAAATCACGAGGGGTGGACAGCCGGTTGTGGAATGATTGGCATCCCATCACTGCTTTCAAGGTAGACTGCTGCTGAAGCAGAAGGCTCACCGCCGCTCCCGGGGCCTTGACCTAGCCAGTTGTCTGATGGAGAGACCTCCTTGTAGCACAAAAAATTGCAATTCCTATTCTATTTCATCTCTCTATCTTCCCCTCTCTTCGGCTTATCCGAAAGGGCCAGACTACAAAGCCCACCTTCCGCAGCTGGAGCTAGGAGGCAGGAGTCCACTGAGGGGGCAGCAGCAGCTACGAAACTGGCGGGTGCCATCTCAATTTTCCCAAGTGCTCCTCAATATTCTCACAAGAATGATCTACTCTTGCAACACACCCAAGTTCATCTGCAGAACTCATGGCCACAGGATGTCATGGTGGCCCCCTGATTGGAGTAGTTTCAGGGTAGTGCAACCTCGGGATGAGATCTTCCACTGGTGGCTTTTAAGAAGAGATTGGAACTGCCCTTTGTCAGAAATGGTGTAGGGCCTCCTGCTTGGGTGGAGGGTTGGACTAGATGACCTCCAACATCCTTTCTGACTCTATTATTCTGTTCTTTCTTTCTTTCTTTCTTTCTTTCTTTCTTTCTTTCTTTCTTTCTTTCTTTCTTTCTTTCTTTCTTTCTTTCTTTCTTTCTTTCTTTCTTTCTTTCTTTCTTTCTTTCTTTCTCCATCCCTTCCCTTTCTCTCCTTTCTTCTCCTTTCTTTCATTCTTTCAGAAATGGTGCAGAATCTCCTGCTTGGGTGGGCAGGGGCTGGACTAGATAACCTACAAGGTCCCTTCCAACTTTGTTATACTTTCCTTCCTTCCTTCCTCCCTCCCTCCCTCCCTCCCCCCCTTTCCTTCCTTTCTCCATTCCTTCCCTTTTCTTCCTTTCTTTCAGAAAATGATGTCCTGCTTGGGCAGGCGGGGGTTGGACTAGATGACCTACAAGGTCCCTTTCAACTCTGATTCCTTTCTGTTCATTGTGCCACGATGGTCAAATCGGAACTCGGCACTCCCTTTCCTTGCCTTGGGTTAGGAACTTCCTGGATTCTAACCTCCCCATTCAAGGACATCCTGCCTCTCCCTCCCACCCGCTACGCCCCCCCACCAGACATGAGCCCCTGTCCTGCTGCTCTGTTTCTGGTTCCTACGGGAAAAACCCAGAGATTAATTAACTGGAATTTCACTTAATTAAAGCAAAGATGCCCTCAACAGTCCTCGCTTTCCTGCCTGACCCAGTTAGATCTTTTCTCTGGACGATTCCTTCCCCTTTCATTTTCTTCCTCTTCTTCCTCTTTTTTCTTCCTTATTGTATCTCTCTCTCTCTCTCTCTCTCTCTCTCTCTCTCTCTCTCTCTCTCTCTCTCTCTCTCTGTGCGTGTATCTATTTTTCATATACATCTATCTATAACATTATACATCTATCATCTATCTCTACATCTCCATCTCTCTCTCTCTTATTTTCTCTATCATCTATCCGTCTATAATCTATTATTATCTACCATCTATCATCTTTCTCACTATCATCTAATCTATCTATCTGTCTGTCTGTCTGTCTATCGCTACTAATCTATTTCTATATCAATATCCTATATCTAGCTACAGTATCATCTGTCTAATAATATCTATCTTTTCTTTCTCTCTATCATCTAATCTATTTCTATCTATATACTATATCTATCTATCTAAGAATATCTATCTAAGTATATTTATCTATCCATCTCTACTATCTATGTATCTCTATCATCTATCATCTCTTTCTTTCTATCATCTAATCTATTTCTATCTATATACTATATCTATCTAAGAATATCTATCTAATCATATTTATCTACACCTATCTCTATTATCTATTTATCTCTCTATAATCTATCTTTATCATCTAATCTCTCTATCATCTATATCTCTCTCATTTTCTATCTCATCTCTCCATCTCTCTATCTAATCATATCTATCATCTAATCTACATCTATTTATCTATCAATCTATCATCACGTATATCTATTTATCTTTCTTATCATCTATCATCTATATCTATCTAATCATATCTATCATTTAATCTATCTATATCTCTATCATCTCTATCTGTCTCTCTCTCTCTCTCTCTCTCTCATATCAATCTTCTCTCTCCATATCATCTACCTATCATTTCATCTGTCTGTCTACCTTTATCTCTTTATCCTTCTCTAATTCTACAGGCTTTATACGCACACCTTCTCCAGGCTTCCGTTACTAATCAAAGCAGCTGTTATATGAGTCATGCCTGAGTTTATGACCTTTTTTGGCCACTGTTATTAAGTGAGTCACACAGTTGTTAAGTAAATCTGGCTTCCCCCACAGCCTTTGCCTGTCAGAAGGTCGCAAAAGGAGATAATGTGACACACACACCCCCCAGGACGGTCATAAATACAAATCTGTTGCCAAGCATCCGAATTTTGATCACAACTGGGGGGGAGGGGGGAGTAGGCTGCCATGGTTGTAAGTGTGAAAAACAGTCATGTCACTTTTTCCAGGGCCGTTTTAACTCTGAACAATCGTAACTCAAGAACTACCTGCATCTATCTTTCTTCATCCCTTCCCTTTCTCTCTTTTCTTCCTTTTTTTCAGAAATGGTATAGAATCTCCTGCTTGGGCGGGTGGGGACTAGATAACTTACAAGTTCCCTTCCAACTCTGTTATTCTGTCCTTCCTTCCTTCCCTTTCTTTCCTTCCTTTCTTTCTGAAATGGTGTCCTGCTTGGGCGGGGTGTGTGTGGACTAGATGATCTACAAGTTCCCTTCCAACTCTGTTATTCCTTCCTTCCTTCCTTCCTTCCTTCCTTCCTTCCTTCCTTCCTTCCTTCCTTCCTTCCTTCCTTCCTTCCTTCCTTCCTTCCTTCCTTCCTTCCTTCCTTCCTCTCTCCCTCCCTTTCCTTCCTTTCCCCATTCCTTCCATTTCTTTCTTTTTTTCCTTTCTTTCAGAAAATGATGTCCTGCTTGGGTGGGGGGGAGTTGGGCTAGATGACCTACACTGTCCCTTCCAACTCTGATGATCTCTTATCTGTATGCAAGATTATTTTTTTTTCTGCTCGTTATGCCACAATGGTCAAATCAAAACTCGGCACCTTAGAACCCAACTGGGATTTTATTCATTTTGCATACGTTGTATACCATTCATAGTCGCTGGATGTGAGGTGGGGGCGGCAAATAATGTCATTAAACAAATGATTAAACAAACCATGGTTTAACCCAATGGGCGAACGCAGCCTGCAGAGTTTCAAATATACTCGCCTTCACGCCAAGCTTTTTTTGATCTCAAGCAGCATCTTCCGTACCCACCCAGACGCCAGGAGGGAAATGGATAGGCATGGGTGGCAGGGGGGCTCAGCCACAGCGCCTTAATGTATTTGGGCACTCCCTACCCCACCGCAAATATAGCGGGGGTCATCCAGTGGTGGGACTCCAATCATTTAACAACCAGTTCTCTGCACTAATGATGGCTTCCAACAACCAGTTCACCAAAACTGCCCAGCAAGTTAACAACTGGTTCTCCCAAACCGCTGCAACCTGGCTGAATCCCATCGCTGAGATTGGACTAGATGACCTATAAGATTCCTTCTAACCTTCCGATTATCTCTGTTATTTATCATTGCCAAAATCAAACCCATTTTTTATTGTCAGTTCATGTTTTAGTCTCCAACGCTGAGGGGTTTCTTCTGTAGACCGAGGGAAGGTGTGACAGTGTTAAACAGGGAGCTCTTTGGGTGCTGAACCCCAAAGCGAATACAGGCAAATCTTAGGGGGTGGGAACTGGGGTGAAAGACAAATGAAACCCATCCTTACTTTTGGCAGCGACCTTTCGGAGATGGTGACTTCGTAAAACTCCTGGATATCTGGATTTAAAAAAAAAACCAAATAAATCTTTTAGAGAAATTTCACCCAAGCTGCCTGGTGAAAAACGGCGCAAAGCAGGATTCCAGCAGTTTAATCCCATTTAAATCATGAATCTCAAACCAAACTTCCAAAACTTCCCAAAAAGGATTTATTGGGATTGAACATGTTGGCACTGCTTGGGTGCAGCCAACTCTGAGATATATAATTCATTGTCACCCTTGGCCCTGGTTTTCTCCCACACTCCCTGGGTGTATCATAATTCATATTCTCCAATAGGACACCTCCATAGCCCAGAGTCATCCATCATGCTCTCCAGCCAAATCTTTGCTCGGCAGAAACTTGCGTCACCTAGTTAATATCTTTGAAAATATTTACGGAATGCGGTTTTGGTTTCCAAGCTGCCACACTGCTCCCCCCTCCTCCCTTTCTGTTGGCAATTCTAAAAAGACCATAGAAATGTTTTATAGTTATTGGAGGTGGATCTAGAGGAAGAGATTGTGAAGGGATGCATGATAGCTTGGGCTCAAAACATAGGGCATAATATACATTTGACAGAATGGGAAAGCATGTGGAATCGAAATTATAAGTTAACAAAATCAGCCACATACAAAGAAAATGCCTATAAGATGTTTTATAGATGGTATTTGCCTCCTTTGAGATTAGCGAAGATGTATCTGAATATGAAACTGATATGTTGGAAATGCAAGAAGAAGAAAGGTACATTCTATCATATGTGGTGGTCATGCCCAGAGACTCAAAAATATTGGCTAAAAATCAAAAAATGGTTGCAAGAGATTACTAAAATACAAATGGAATTAGAACCAGAATTATTTTTATTGGGGATATTTAAGGAGAAATATGGGAGAAATATAAAATATATAATATTCCATATCTTGATGGCAGCCAGAATTGCTTACGGCTCATTGCTGGAAACATTCATCTATACGTCCAGATGAACTGGTTATTCAGAAAATAATGACGTGCTGAGATGGATAAATTAACCTTGATGTTAAGTGAGAGGAGACCGAATACTATAAAATTTGGGGAAAATGGTATGACTGGTATGAACAAAGATACTTAAATGGTTGATGAATTAAGGATAAGCAATATATAAGTTAAATGTTTCTAGTCGCATAAATTGTATATATTTGTAAATAATGCAAACAATAGTAGTATAAGAAAAATATCACAACTTGTCGAATTTAAGATACTTTTATCTTTGACTTGTTTTACTTATTTTTGTTTTTTAAAGTTATAAAAGATCCATAAAATTGATTTAAAAAAAAGAAATATTTGATGGGTTGATACCGGACGCATATCGGAGAGCAAAAGAGAGAGTTGGCATGACCCTGTGTGCTGACGGGGCAGGGGAGGTTGAAAGAGTCAAAATGGCGGCCATGGCTGCACAAACCTTGGACCTGCCGCGTGTGGCTTGTCTCGATCTTCATGATCTCCTTGTGGACAAAGGGCACAATGGCATGGGGTGCCAGCCTCCAGGGATGGCAGGGATAGCTCTGGCCACTTCTGGCTTTTCAACCATGATCTCTTGGTGGTCTCCCATCCGTTTTTACCCAAGTTCTTCCAAGATCTGGCCCCGTTTCCCCAGTTCTTTCAGCTACTCTGTGGCTGGATCTCCTGGTAGTCCCTCAACCATTTCTACCCTGAACTTCTCTGAATCCAGGCCATATTGGCCAGGCGCTGCCAACCCTTCCGCTAAACCTTTGCCTGTTTCATGTGCATACATTAAACCTCTTCACATAGCCATCAGTGACTAGTTTTCTAGGTTTACAGAGGGCCTCGGACCCAAAACACTTCTTATTGTCTTTATTTGGCTTGCTGAAATACAACATATAGCAGCATTTCTCACTCCCAGAATTCCCCAGTCAACATGGTGAACCTTACGATGGGAGGACTTCAACTCCCAGAATTCCCCAGCCTGCATTGCAACCTTTAAATGGGAGGATTTCAATTCCCAGAATTGCCCAACCAGCATGGCAACCTTTAAATGGGTAGACTTCAATTCCCAGAATTCCATGCTGCCTGGAGATTTCTGGGAGTTGAAGTCCACCTATCTTAAATCTGAAGAAACAAACACTGCTGCACTGTATGAACTCAGCCAGCCAGCTTTCCAGGCTCTTGGTTCTTGTAGCCATTCCTTAACTGAGATTCCTGGCTAACCCTGAGGCTGCTCTCCAGCAAACTAGGATTATGCGGACATATTTGACCGTCTGCTTCTGCTCCGTCTGTCGAAGGCGTTCTCTCTGGCAGCTCTGCTAAATATAAGCCACCTTTTGAAAGCCTGGAAAATTACAGGCTTTGGCGAACCCTTTGCTCAACCGAAACAGAGATTGCCAGATATAAAAATACATCCAAACAAGCCTTGTTCTGCAAACCTGGTTTCTGGATGAGGTGGAGGGCTAAGAAGACCCCGGGGCATATCTCCAGGACTACTTTCCTGCTTCATTTGCCCCAAGGAAAAACCAGCCAGTGGGTGAAAATCACATTCCCGATGACAAATACTTTTATTTATGGACAAGGTGTCAAGTGCAGAAGTAGCCTTGCATCCTTGCGCAGCTGCAAGTGGCACCAGCCTAATCCCTCCAAAGAGCCAGACAACCTTATTTTATTTATTAAATTTACTTGCTCGATCCCCATGCTTCACTATGAAACCAAGTGGTCGGGCTTAGTTTTTGTGGAGAAAAATAAGGAGGAAAAAAAAATCTGCCTCTGCCTACCAGCATCCATGGGCATTCATCCGGCTAGCATCTTGTCAGTGTGGGAGAGAATGGAGGGCTGTTTGGAAACTGAAGCAGTATTTGCTGTGTGAGCAAGAAGGAGACAGCAAGGAGCTGGGCATGGTTTAGCTCAACTGTTTTGTACAAAACTGCTGGGTGCTGTGAAACTGAAACTTTTCCGCTTGTGTTTTGCCTTTGCAAGATTTTTTTCCAGGTGGGGAGGGGGAGTAGAACACCTTAGCATCAGAGCATGTTCATCATCATCATCATCATCATCTAGGAAATATGTAATGCTCTGAGGGTCATTTGGAAAAATGCTTTCTTAGTAAGCCCCTAAAAGCAAAGAGGAACCTGTGTGCCAAATTTCCAAGTTTGTAGGCTTTACGGTTGTGAAGATTACATATTGTGGAGATTTTGTGATGATATTTCTCTCTCTCTCTCTCTCTCACACACACACACACACATATGTGCTGTTCATCTTCCTTCGGGTATTATCCCACGTCATTGTAGTTGTGCTTTTAAAGTTGTAGCAACGTTTCGGCAGAATCTCATCTGCCATCATCAGGCTTCTGTATGGAGTTTGTATGTGGGTCAGGCTCTCACAGCCGTTTCAGTTTTAAATTTGGGGCTAGCCTATTGCTGAGCCAGAATAGAGATAGAGATATAGAGATAGATAGATATAGATAGATATATAATAGATATAGATGATAGATATAGATAGATATAGATATGGATGATATTGTAGATAGATAGATTTAAGATATGTGTACATACCTAGATACGTATTTGTTTATTTCTTGATGCAATTATGCATTTATGTATAGGCAATCCTCAGTTTACGATCATAACTGAGTGCAAAATTCCCTTCGCTAAGCCAGGCAGTCGTTAAGGGAGGTTTGCCCCATTTTACAACCTTCCTCGCCACATTTGCGAAGCAAATCCCTACAGTTGTTAAATGAGCCACCCGGTTGTTAAGGGCATCTGGCTTCCCCATGGGTTTTGTTCATCGGAAGGTCGTAAAAAGAGAACACTGTGTCCATCATAAATACGAGTCGGTTGCCAAGCATCTGAATGTTGATCATGGCCAGCAGTTTGTAAGTGTGGAAAAGGATCATCATTCACTTCTTTCGGTGCCGTTGTAATGTCAAAATGGTCACTAAATGAGTAAGTCAAGAACTAACTGTATTTATTATCTTTATTATTATCTAGGATTTCTTAGGTTTATTTTCTCCATTTTGCCCCCTCCCTGATCTTGATCAGTTCACAGGAACCAATTGCTTGTTTGGGGGTTGGACTAGAAGACCTCCAAGGTCCCCCCTCGACTCCCTAGAATTCTAGGACCAGCGAGAAGTGTGAGTGGGTGGTTCTCTTGAGAATGTGACCCATTGCATTTCCCTCACCTGCCAGCAGGTGGCAGCCTCCAAATTCTTAAATTCTGGAAGGGGAGACTGGGGAAGGTCTGGTGCCGAGTGCGAAACATGACATTAGAGAAAAATATCCCGAGGAACAAATAACAATAACAAATTACAAACCGTTTTCCTACCACCGTCCCTCCCAAAACAAGAGATGTGAGATTTAGATATGTAATAATAAGTGATAAAATTGTGTTCCCTCCATTTTCCCCTACTTACGGAATATTAAACTGTAGCATATAGTCTATAAATACTCTTCACATTTGTTTTAGATATATTTACATATATTAAGTGTTAATATGATATTCTTTTTTCTCGTTTGTTTTTGTTTATTTTCCTTTCTTCCCTTTTTATTTGAATTAGTGACCTATAAAGATGATATAGCTTTGTTTATTAATATTAATTAAGAACTGTGAATTAATATAGTTAACATGGAAAAACTGCCAAATTCTAATTCAAATGCATATGATAGTCTACTGCCAAGATAATGATATTGAAAGTTGTTAATATAATTTCTATTATAGAAACTTTTGTCAGGCTTTTTAACATTTTGTTTTTTGTACATTTTTTTAATATTTTGAGCCTTAATAAAGTATTTTTTTATTAAATAAAAGAGAATGTGATCCATTGCATTTCTCTCACCTGCCACCAGGTGGCAGCCTCCAAATTCTTAAATTCTGGAAGGGGACACTTGGGGAAGGTCTGGTGCCGAGTGCGAAACACATTAGAGAAAAATATCCCAAGGAACAAATAACAATTACAAACAACAAACATTTTCCTACTAAGACCCCCCCCCCCNCTTCACAACCAGAGACCGTTCACAGAAAGCCAAAGTGGCTCCTACAGTGGATGGGACACCACCCGGTGATCCTAAACTTTTGGTTTTTTGGGAGGTTCCCCCCCCCATGGTTCTCGCCAGCGCTGTTACCTACCCAAAAGGGCCTGGAAAAGATCACTCTGGAAGATCCCCAGGAGCCTGTCCATCTTGGGCTGAGAATCCGGGTTTGAGGCCGTGGGTGGTTGCTTCAGCAGCTGCAAAATGGCTGCTGCGTCTGGGTCGGAGAACGAGAAAGAGAAGGCCGCAATAAGGGGGTGGAAGAGGAACGCCTCTGCCCCTCTCAAAACAGGCAGCTTTGAAGGAAGTATGGGGAGTCCTCAACTTACAACCATTGATTGAGTGACCCATGCTCTGAAAAAAAAGCAACTTACCATCGGTCCTCGCGCTTATGACGGTATTGTGCCATATTGGGTTGCAATTTGGGTGCTTAAGCAACCGGGTCGGTATATTTTATGACGGTTGCAGCATCCCGGAGAGTGTGTGCGTGTGTTTGTGTGTATCCCATGATGGCCATTTGCAAATTTTTCCCCTAGGTGGGGAAAGCTGACAGGCGGTCGTAAGTCAGGATTGCACGATGTTCTGCGACGTCCATTTGTCAGGGGATGGTGTAAGACCTCCTTCTTTGGGTCGGAGGGCTGGACTAGAAGACCTCTGAGGTCCCTTCTGGCATACTATGAGCCATCTATCTCACTGATCAACCTCAGCCAAAATGGTCTTAAAGTGGGGTGTGTTTCTGCGATGCCTCACTTAATGACCATTTGCCTTCCAGTCTCAATTGTGGCCGGAAGATGAGGGCTTATAAGCAGCATTGGTATCGAAAGGCTGGTTTAGCTCCGAAAGATGGGAGTGGGTGAGGAAGAAACTCAAGATGGCGTCGCCTTGATTCTCCTCAGTATGAGCCAGCTTTCCTGGTTCTATTATTAAACCGTGTTAAAAGAAGGTTCCGGGTTCTTTTGAACAAGGTCTGTTTTTCTCCATGTTTGGCTGGTCAACTGCAAGATGCTCAGCCTGACCAATCAATCACTCAAATCACTCAATCAGAATAGTTGCAAGGGACCTTGTAGGTCATCTAGTCCAACCCCCTGCCCAGGCAGGAGACCCAGAGGCGGTATTTAGCAGGTTCCGAACAGTTCTGAAGAACCGATAGCGGAGATTTTGAGCAGTTCAGAGAACCGGCAAATTCCACCTCTGACTGGAGATTTTACGGTATCCTTCCCCTGCCACACCCACCAAGCCATGCCCACAGAACTAGTGTTTTTTAAAAAATGAATCCCATCACTGAGGAGACCCTACACAATTTGAGGCAAATGGCTCTCCAATCTCTCCTCAAAAACCTCCAGTGATGAAGCACCCACAGCTTCCGGTGGCAAGGAGTTCCCCTAGTTAATTTCCTCCCTGCCAGGAAGTTTCTCCTTAGTTCCAACCTGCTTCCCTCCTTGGTTAGTTTCCATGCATCCTGTTCAGCCTTGAGGTGCTGTGAAGAATAATTTGACCCTTGACCTCAGCATGCTTGGCTCAGGAATTCTGGGAGTTGAAGTCCACAGCGGCCATTGTTCCTCACCCCTGCTTGTTCTAAAGGTATTTTTACAATTACAATCAGAATAGAGCTGGAAGGGACCTTGGAGGTCTTCTAGTCCAACACCCTGCTCAAGTGCTGGAATTTGTATCATCCTGTAAATTTTGGGGGGAAAATGTTGCAAAAGAGAACTTTGCAAGAGGAATTCTGGGGGTTGAAGTCCACTCATCTAAAACCTACAATGGACGGTTGCAGGAACTGGGCCTGGCTAGTCAAGGGAAGAGAAGGACCAGGGGAGACAGGAGAGCATCTTCCAGTATTTGAGGATGGGGGGTTGGACTAGATGACCTACAAGGTCCCTTCCAGCTCTATTCTGTTTGTAATTGTAAAAAACTTTTTGTATTGTAAAAATTGTTTGTGTATGTTTGTTTATTGAAAACTAATAAAAATCTTTTTTAAAAAAGAAGAAGAGATTGGACTCCCATCTGTCAGAAATTGTGTAGGGTCTCCTGCTTGGGGCCGGCGGTTGGACTAGATGACTTACAAGGTCCCTTCCAACTCTGTTATTATTCCGGTATTCAGAAATTGTGGGAGCTTCATCCCTGGAAGCTTTTCAAGAATAGACTGGACTGCCCTCTGTCAAAAATGGTGTAAGGGGGGAGCTGGACTAGATGACCTCCGAGGTCTCTTCCAACTCTAGTAACCTGTAATTTTAAAGCTGCCAAGAAAACACTGACCCATAGAAATTTTCTAACCACGCCATGTTTTACTTTTCTCTCTCCTGGGAGGGGGATGAGGTGATGCCCCACCTTTTGCCCACCCCGTCCTCTGCACCCCACCCTGACCCCCTTCCTCCTCCACCGACCATCCTCCACCCTCAAGGGAGAACCAAACCCCCCCCCCCC
>BHFT01020362.1:0-22790 GCA_004320025.1 Laticauda laticaudata | reverse complement strand
AACCCCCCCCCCCCATTTCCCAGAGCCTGGGCTAGCATCTCTGCCACACCAACAGCTTGACTCCCAACTTGGGGGCAGCCCAAGATGGCGGTGTCCTCCTTTCTCTGCCCCCCACCCCACCCTGGCCGGACTCCTCTGCTCACACCAGATATATTTTGGGGGGGCTCACACCAGAATTGGGGGCTCCCGCCTGGTTCCCTCCCCCCCACTTGCACGGGGAACGTGACTGTCCCCCTCCTCTACCACAATTCCTTGGCAACCAAGGAAGACTTATCAGAATGTAATAGGAAAAGGGCCAATGAGTATTACTCAGTATGGCATAGATGATATGAATGGTTAGAAAATAGAGATAAAAATGGAAGCAGAATGATTATATAGGAGAATACTCAAGATAGTGATACATAGGCATGTAGATATGTAGAATAAATAAAGTTAGACATTTATAATCACCGGTGAGATATATATATATATATATATATATGAACTGTTGATAATAAGTAAATATAACAATTATTGGTGATATGTATGGATAGAGGATAGAAATAGGAGACAATAACATATGTGGATGTAAATGTTGTCAAAAATGTAATTACGATTTGTATTAATGGTAATATATAAATGATAAATATAAACAATTTGTATTAATGGTAATGTATAAACAATAAAAAACATTATTAAAAAAAAAAGAAAGGGCAATAGGAAAGGCCCCATTTCTCATTGGACAGCCCCCTGCCTCACTTTGCAGGGGCAAAGACCCCTATCAACCACCTCTTGGAGGGGGGCAGCCAAGTCCCCAATGCCCCATGAGCTCTCGAGAAGAGAATTGTCTCCCCAAACTCTAAGGGCCAACCCCCCCCCCAAAACAAAATATACCCAGCAGAGATTGGGGGAAAAAAAACCACATTTGCTACAGGAACAAACATACCTTGTCTTTTTACGGGCATCTTGCAAAGGCGGTTAGAACTAACCGAGCATGTTAATCTCCTTTAATCTCCCCCCACCCAACCGTCCAAATGGATTAAAAGATTTGTAGGGCAGGGGCGGGTTTGGTTTTTTTTTTTTTTTTGGAAGAAACAGTTGCTTCATTTATTTGATGAAATATCAAAATTAAAAACATATACAACAGATAATCAGAGTTGGAAGGGACCTTGGGGGTAATCTAGTCCAACCGCCCTGCCCAAGCAGGAGACCCTACACCGTTTCTGACCTAGGGCAGTCCGGTCTCTTCTTGAAAGCCTTCAGGGATGAAGCTCCCACAACTTCCAAAGGCAACTTCTGTTCCATTGAGGACAGAATGTCAGAGTTGGAAGGGACCTTGTAGGTCATCTAGTCCAACCCCCCGCCCAAGCAGAAGACCCTACACTATTTCTGACAAATGGCAGTCCCTTCCAACACTGATTAGTTGAAAAAACATTGACATAAATCACCATAAGTCAATTGCAAACACAATTCAACTTGGAAAAATATTCACAAAAATCCAATCAGACAAGTGCAAAAGACAATTTTACTTGGAAAAGCATTGACAAAAATCTGTCAGTCAATTGCAGAGAGGTTGACTTTGAAAAACGCTGACAAAAATCCATCATTCAGTTGCAATAAGGAATTTTACTTGGAAAAACATTGACAAAAATCACCATCAGTCAATTGAAAGACAATTTTAGTTGGAAAAGTATTGACATAAACCCCTTCCAATTCAATTGCAAATTGCTTTACTTGGAACTGCATGCCTTCTACGTACACGATACTTTTAATATTATTAAACGATCTCACCTCCATAGATGGACAAAAATGCAAAATTCAATCTCAGGGATTTTGTGCAACCGACCCAAATTAATCATTTCACTGCAAGTTTCCAGAGAGTTCCATGTGTTTTACGCCACTGAAAACGGGCTGAAAATCCAGTTCTTTCTTTCTTTCCTCCTCCTCCTCCTCCCCTTTTTAAAATATGTTGCAACTCAAAGCTGCCTTCAACCAGGTGCAGCATTTATACCCTTTCCAATCTGCCGGATCATCTGGAAATAGTTTGGAAAATCTCTCGGGCTATGGTGGGGTGCGTTTATCCTCCCTCCCCCATCCATCAATAATGCTGCAAGTTCACTCCAGATTATTGGATTAAAAACTTTTTAATAGCAAATTCCCAGGCGGGACAACGCAACTGCAGGAGCAGGAAAAACAAGGGTGATGGCAGGATTTCCAACGACAGGCAAATTCTCGACTTAAAACTGCTTGTTTTAACGGCAGTCTGAAGTTACCACATCAAAAAATGACTTAGAACCAGGTCTTACGTTTTGTCATGCCCCTGGTGGAGACTGACTCTGAGGGAGAGGAGGAACAGGTGACAGGGAGTGGGAGTGTGGCTCTCTGGGGGTTGTGGAGGCTGGGGAAGGCTGGGCAGAAAGCGTGGAAATATCTCTAGTTTATGGTTCCTCTCTGAGTTTGGCATCCTTCCCAGTGCGTGTTAACTGTGGATGTCCTCCAGCCCTTATCTTGCCTGGGTTGTATTGCTTTTCTTCTTCTTCTTGTAACTGTTTGTGGGGGAGTTTTTTGTCTTCCATCAAGGATATTTGCAGTTTGGAAGCAAAGTGAAAGAATAAAAGGGGCTTCACCTGTTTTTCGTGACTGCATTTATTTGGTATCCCACCCTGGGTCATCACACATCGATGGCCGTGGAGACATCCTCACATGATCCCCCAAAAATCCCGGCCCTTGGCTCGCCTTTATGACGGGCACTAGAATCCCAGGATCCATTCCTCCCCACTCGCAACCTTCCAGCTGGTTTCCGACAAGCCAATTCCGGCAACAGAAGCTGGACCTGCTTAAATGGCAGCATGGTTCGCTGCGGTAGCTGGCTTATAACCATGCCTGGAAAAAAAAAAGGCTGTAAAATGGGGGTTGGGGGGTGAAGGGAGAGACTCACTGAAGAACTGCTTTCTTAGCAAATGGAAATTCTGATTGCGATTGTGGTCGTAAAGCGAGGACTATCTGCAGAGGTGCGGAGTGCAGTTACCCCCTAAAAATGACATCTCCCAATCTGCAGCCACCTGTTGCAACCAGGAAGGAAGACAGGCAGCGGAGGAGGAACAGGAGGAGGAAGAGGAATACTGCGGGTTCCTTGAAGCTCTCTGAGCTGAGTGGTTTCCTTGCAGACCTTTCAGGATCCAACTAGGGAACAACATCAGTACTGCGGGAGGAAGGGTTTAGGAGGAGGAGGAGGAGGAGGAAGAAAAGGACTGTGGGATCCTTGGTGCTCTCTGAGCTGGGTGGTTTCCTTGCAGACGTTTCATGACCCAACGAGGGATCAACACCAGTGCTGGGGGGAGGAAGGGTTTAGGAAGAGGAGGAAGAGGAGGAAGGAGAAAGAGAGGAGGTGTATAGGGGTCCCTGGTGCTCTCTAAGCTTGGTAGTTTCCTTGCAGACATTTCATGATCCAAGTATGAAACATCAAGTGCTAGAAAGGAATTGGGTTTGGGGGGGAAGGAGGAGGAGGAGGAGGAGAAGGAGAAAGAATAATGCTGTGGGGTACTTGTTGCTCTCTGAGCTGGGTGGTTTCCTTGCAAACGTTTCATGGCTCAACTAGGGAACATTGTCAAGTGCTGGAAGGGAGGGGGGTTTGCAGAGAAGAGGAGGAGGAAGAAGAGGAAAAAGACTGCAGGGTTCTTGGAGCTCTCTGAACTGGGTGGTTTCCTTGCAAACGTTTCATGACCCAACTAGGGAACATCATCAGTGCTGGGGGAAGGAGGGGTTTGGGAGGAGGAGGAGGAGGAAGAGGAGGAAGGGGGGGTCTCAGAAACCCAGGGTGTAAGGGGAGACCACCCCTCCCTTCTCCACCATGGCTTTGGAGATGACCCGAAAATTCTTGAAGATCTGTTGGGTGGTGCTGGACGGCAGAGAAGTCAGGTTTTGAGTGACCCGCTTGTAGGCCTGAGAAAAAGAGAGAAATCACAGGTGAGAAACTCCTCCCATGAAGTCAAAACACAAAGACACACACACAGAGCCCAAGAAGCAGCGGGTTCAAAAGCCGGAGAGTTGACAAACACCATGGTCTATGCACACGCCATGCCCAAATCTGTGGACTTCAACTCTATTAATAATCTACTTACTCTCTTGTAATCCCTTCCTGGTGTTATCTGTCTCCCTTGGATGATTTCTCTGACTCTTCCTCAGAGTCCGACTCGAGGAAGGAGGATGAGCTCATTCCCGGCACATTAGGAACTGGGTTAATTAATGGCTCTAAACTGATGGCGGAAGGAGATTTACATGTGGGGGGAAAGGGGGGGGCTTCAGCTGGAGACAGTTTGCAAGTCAGTGAAAAGGAGCTGCCTTCCGTGTGGGATCCGAGAGCACGCAGGGCAGAGAAAAGACAAGAGCAAAGGAGATCTGCCAGAAGGACCCGCCCGTGTTGCAACAGAGAGCTATTTAACGTGTTTGGTTTGTGGCTGTGTGTCTTTGTTCTGTGTGCTTCCTGCCTTGGAGACTCTGAACTTCTCCTGCCGAGTAAGCTTTCGGTTTTGGCTTTAAGGTTTGATTGGTAGATTTACTTGTTGAAGCAACTTCCTATTGTTTTATGGACTCTTGGCCTTGTGGACTAATCTTGGCCTGCTTGGTGGCTGGATTTCTTTGGGACATTTCCTGAGACTGGATGAAGGGAAGTGTTGGAGAACATGACTAAAAGTTCTAAAACACACCTCCTCCGTCTGTGTGTGTGTGTAAGGGCAGCACGTTCTTCTGTTCTCTACTCCAGGGAGTAGGCAAAAATACCCCCCAAAACCCAGAATTCCCCAGCCAGCTTCGCTCAGACTTCCACTCTCTCGGCCTGCTTCCTCCCTTGTCATCCCTTCCTCTGCAATCGCTCCACTCCAGGGAGGAGGAGGGAAAAATAACAGGCTAGTTGAATGGGGAATTCTGGGAAATGAAGTCCACAACTCTTAAAGTGACCAAGGTTGGGGACTCCTGATTTAAGACCGGTGGACTCCAACTCCCAGAGTTCCTCAGCCAGCTTTGCTAAGACTTCAATTCTCTGGCTGCTTCCTCCCTTGTCATCCCTTCCTCTGCGGTCTCTCCCCTACAGGGCAGGGGTCTCCAACCTCAGCCCCTTTAAGCCTGGCGAACTCCAACTCCCAGAATTCCCCAGCCAGCTTCACTAAGATTTCAACTGCCTGCTTCCTCTCTTGTCATCCCTTCCTCTGCAATCGCTCCGCTCCAGGGAGGAGGAAGGAAAAAAGAACAACAGGGAGGGTTGAATGGGGAATTCTGGGAGTTGAAGTCCACCAAGTCTTAAAAGTGGCCAAGTTCGAAGAGAGCCTTTGTGGTATGTGAACTCAACACCGCTTCTGGGTGCACCGCTGCTAGCGTTTCACTTGTAATTTAATCGGACTCCAGTGGAAGGAAGGAAGGAAGGAAGGAAGGAAGGAAGGAAGGAAGGAAGGAAGGAAGGAAGGAAGGAAGGTCTATTTAGTGCCAATTATTTATATATTGCTTTTCCATTTAGCTCCTGGAGAAGGTTGTTAATGAAAACGCTCTCCTCTCTGGCTGAGGGGGTTTAACCCGATTACCTGGGCTGCCTCTGCCGACACTAAGATAACAGAGTTGGAAGGGACCTTGTAGGTCATCTATTCCAACCCCCTTCGTCCCAAGCAGGAGACCTGACCTACACCATTTTCTGACAAATGGCAGTCCAGTCTCTTCTTGAAAGTCTCAAAGACACCGTCAGATTTGAACTCGCCGTAATAAAGAGGATGTTTAACACTGAGAGGAACTGGGATTGCCTCCTTCCTGGGGGACCAGAAAAGGGACCCCCGTTTCTTTTGGGGGGGGGGCACTGAAAAATATACCTGCTTTTCTTAATAATTAAAAAAACCTGCCAAACTCCCTTCCTCGTATATTTCTTTCCTCCCTCTCCTTCTCTTTTTCCTTTCTAACCTTTTTTCCTTCTTTCCTTCCTTCATCTAGCTGTCTGTCCATACAAACTTTTATTTCTCCTTACTTTTCCTCTCTTCCTTTTCTGCTTTCCTCCTTTTTATTTCTTCCCTTCCTTTATTTTTCTTTCTTCTTTCTTTTCCGCCCTCTTCCTTCCTTACTCTCCTTTATTTCCTTTCCTCCTTCCCTTCTTTCCTCCCTTTTCCTTTCTTGACTTCCTTTTTCTTTTTCTTCTTTTCCTTCCTTTTCTATCCCTTTCTCCTCCCTCCCTCTTCTTTCTCCCTTTCTCTCCCTTATTTCCTTTCCTCCTTCCCATCTTTTTCTCTTTTCTTTTTTCTCTCCCTTTCTTTTCTCCTTCTTCCCTCCTTCCTTTTCTCCTCCCTCCTTCTTCCCCCCTCTTTCTCTCCA
The DNA here is from genome assembly GCA_004320025.1 of Laticauda laticaudata. Lineage (NCBI taxonomy): Eukaryota > Metazoa > Chordata > Lepidosauria > Squamata > Elapidae > Laticauda > Laticauda laticaudata. Next base: position 16,466 of record BHFT01020362.1, on the reverse strand, counting down.
TTATTTCCTTCCCTCCCTCCCTTTCTTGACTTCCTTTTTCTTTCTTTTCTCCCTTCCTTTTCCTCCTTCCTTTTCTCTTCCCCCCTCCTCCCTCACTCTTTCTCTCCCTTCATTATTTCCTTTGCTCCTCCTTTCTTTTCCTTCCTTTTTCTTATTTTTCCTTCCTTCCTTCCCTTTCTCTCTCTCTCTCTCCTCCCTCCCTCATTTTAAGACTGCTGAACATTTGGGGTGAACCTGTGCCTCAGGTGCTTTCCTGAATCACCTGTCAGCTCCAAACCCCTCCCCATCTTTCTCCCTCCCTCCCTCCCTCCCTCCCCCTCCCTGTCCAGGGACAGCCCTTCCAGAGTTCCTTAAACACCCCCTCCCCCAAGAAGGCCTACCTCCATGCACCAGGTCTCACACAACATCTTCTCGTGCTGGGCCGTGGCCTGTCCTTCCTCCAGCGCCCGAGATGCTCTGTCCACAACAAACCGAGGAGGTGAGTAAAATCAAAGAGAAGGTGAGACTCACACCTGAACTAAAAAATGGGAAGTTCAGCAGGGAGGAAATGAATCAAAGAGATATTTAACTGGACTAGACATCTCATTTGTCAGGCTCAGAACTGTGTCTCCCTTCCTGGACCCCCAAACTGATCCTTTCCTGTCTACATTTTTAAGATCCCCTGGAGAATAAAAGAATAACAAAGTTGGAAGGGACCTTAGAGGTCCTCTAGTCCAACCCACTGTGCAGGCAGGAAACCCCACACCATTCCAGACAAAAATGGCCATCCAGTCTCTTCTTAAAAGCCTTCAGTGTTGGAGCCCCCACAACTTCTGGTGGCAAGCAGTTCCACTGGCTAATTGTCCTCACTGTTGGGATATTTTTATCCTTAATTCCAGGTTGCTTCTCTCCTGGATTAGTTTCCATCTGTTGTTTCTTGTCCTGCTTTCTGGGGCTTTGAAGAATTGACTTCTTTGGGGCAGCCGCTCAAATATTGGAAGACTGCTATCATACCCCACCAATCCTTCTTTTCATCAAACTAGACGTACCCAGTTCTTGCAACTGTTCTTCGTATGTTTTAGCCTCCAGTCCCCTCATCCTCTTTGTTGCTCTTCTCTGAACTCTTTCTAGAGTCTCAACATCCTTTTAACATCATAGTGACCAAAACTGGATACAGGATTCCAAGTATCTTCTTACCAAGGCATTATAAAGTGGTGATTACCACTTCCTGCGATGTGCACTTGTCATTGTGGTTTGCTTACTCTCTTTCAATCCCTTCCTCTGCAATCTCTCCTCTAGGAGGTGGGGGGGGGGGAAACCAGAATTCCTCGGGNGGGGGGGGGGGGAAACCAGAATTCCTCGGGAATTCTGGGGTCTTACCATGGGCTTATAAAGCAGTACTAATATTTCACCTGATTCTGTCCCTCTGTTTATTTGTTTGTTGTTTTTGGTATAGAAATTGTTTTTGTGCATTGAACTACAAGGTCGGATTGACATGATGCAGCTAGTTAGAAGAACCTGTAGTGAGGTTCTTCATGTCTTGCACATCTTTGAAGGTTTAACAAGAAGGGTTCATCCAGAAACTTATTGTGCTCTTCAAGCTATGAGCATCTCCCAAATATTATCTTCAGCTTCTTTTACACTCTGTTCCAAATATGATTTCTTTTGCTCGAAGTTCCTTAATTTTTTTCTTCTGCCATTTTTTTGTTTTCTAACAGTTGATTGTGAATTACTTCTTTGGGATGAAGGATAAACATTCGTCCTATAACTTCATACATCCTCGTTTCTTCAGCCAAAGTCAAAGTGTGTCTGGAAGATGCACATGCTTTTTTTGTTCTCTTCAGCTGATCTATTTGTATATCTGCTAGTTTTACCTTTTGCTGGGTTTCAATGACCTTAATGATTTTGTCCCTCTGTTAATGCACCTAGGCCCTTTTTGGTAGCTGCAGCACACAACTGGCTCATGTTTAAGTGACTAGGACTCCCAAGATCCCATTCACAGTTACTATTACTGAGCTACTACTGGTACATCTATCCACTATCTGTCTATCTGCTTTTTTTTCCTTGCCTATGTGTAAAATCTTATTTTTCCCGACACTGTCATGCCCGTTGAAGTCTGAATCTGAGGAGGAGGAAGATGAACAGCTGACAGGGAGTGGGAGTATGGCTCTGTTGGCTGGTGGAGGAAACTGGTGGAAGGCAAAGTCCAGCTGGGCAGAGCAGAGGAGAGAGGTAGAACAAGAGAGAGTGAGTTCAGAGGAAGAACCAGGCCCACTACCCCTCTTCATCCTAGGGCACGCAGGGAGGAATGGAGAAGGGAACAATGTGGGTTGGGTGGCTTATGGGGGAGGAAAGGGCCCTGATCCTCTCCATTAGCTGCAGCTGGGAAGAGAGTTTAAAAGAGATGCAAACTGAGAACGGCATTTGCTGGGAACCAAACGTGAGTTTATCTTGTGTTGACTTTGATTATCTGTGTTCCTGGCATCCTCCCAACCTTGTTGAGTTATTGCCGTGCCTTCATGTCTGAAATTCCTTTTTCTGCCCTGCTGGACTAAAGGAACTCATTTTGCCTTGATTGGACTTTAAATTACCGTTTTTGTTGACCATGTTTTGGACTTGATTCTCGGCAGCCCAAAGGCTGTTTACCTGGGAGAGTTTTTCTCCAGCCCAGAAGGTAACCAGGACATTGGGAGACAAAGTTTGGAGATAATAAAGGGACTCCTACAGATTATCTGACTGGGTTGCCTTTGTGCCATATCCCTTTGGGTCATCACATACACCGAATTTCATTTTGTTAGATAGGCCCCAGGGTTCAAGTCCGCTGAGATCCTTCTGTATCTCAAGCCTGTCTTCTGGAGTCTTGATGGCAAACCTATGGCACACGTGCCACAGATGGCATGCAGAGCCATTTGTGTAGGCATGCAAGCCCAGGCAAAATTACCTGAATTGAGCATGCAGTGCCTCCCAGCTGATTTTCGGGCCTTTTTTGGCTTGAGGGAAGCCTCTGCAAGCTTTGGAGGCCGAAAAACAGGCCCGTTTCGTCACTTCTTGTATTTCCGGAAATATGGGAAGTGACGAAACAGGCCCGTTTTTCGGCCTGCAAAGGCTGCAGAGGCTTCCCTCGAGCCTCTGGGAGGCCGAAAAAGGCCTGAAAATCAGCTGGGAGGCATGCAGGTAAATGGGTGTATGTGTGTGTGTGTGTGCGTGCACACACATTGCCTTCTGGGTGCTGGCATGCTAGTGAGTGTGCACGCAATTTTTGGCACAGGAGCCCAAAAAGTTTAGTCATCACTGTTCTGGAGGGTTAGCTGTTCCTTGCCAGCAATACAAAAGGACATTTGCCCAGGCAGAGGATCTTGGGGAGGGGGGACTCTTGGGGGGGGGCATCCAAGGCTCACCTGGAAAGAACGACCACCATGGCATAGATATCAATGGCGCTATCCGCAATCTGTTTCAGCATAAACTGCTCTTCTGGAAGTTTGGAGAGAAAGGGAAAATAAAAGAGAGTAAAAGGGGAGTCAGTTGAAATCTCGCGAACGGCAGAGAGAAGCCGGCTCAATCCAGGCCGTCCTCAATTTATTTATCATTTTATTTATTTTTGAAAAGTTTTTTATGTTATAACAAAAACAAAGACAAACAAATAAAACCACACCGTTGGTGTGTCAGTCGGGTACAATATCTCTTGTGCTCATAATCATACATTTCTTACTTGTTTATATTTATAACCATTCTAATCAATATTTTATATCACATTTATCAACTGTATTATCGTTAACATAGTTATTGTCTTTCAAAAATATATTTCATCTTTATTTAATTTATATTCATTTTCTTACTCAATCTAATTCAATCAATTATAGTATATTATATTATTATTAACCTTTTTAATAATATATTAATTTTTAACCTTTTTTTCCCCAGTCACAGCTGCGAAGCCGAGAGCTGCGGTTGCTTAATGAATTGCTAAGCAGTCAATAAGTGGGCGTTAAACCGAATCCACCTGCCTCCTTTGACTTTTCGGAAACCGGCTGAGCTCCCAGGACACTGTAGCCGTCATAAACATGAGACAGCTGCTGAGCGATTGAATTTTGAGCCCAGGAACCTGTGACCGTTGTAACTGCGAGGACTGGTCCAAAGTCACTTATTTCTGGTGCTGTTGCCATTTTGAACCGTCACTAAGCAAATGGTCGTAAGTCGAGGGTCCCCTCCCCCCTCCGGGCTCCAAAGGAACTTCTAACTGTGGTCTCCTGGAATCCTTTCGCCAAGATAACACAACACCGCACAAAAGCAATGGTGCAAATTCTTCACAAACCCCAGCTCCCTTTCGGTCTCAGTCCTCAAGCTACATCATTTAGTGACCGTTCCAATTTTAACGGCTCCGAAAAAAGGCAACTTAAGACCATGTTTCACACTTATGACCATTGCAGGATTTCCCCCTGGAGCCACGCTACCCAAATCCAGACGCTCGGCGGCTGACCTCGTGTTTATGACTGTTCGGCCTTGCAAAGCCAACGGGAGGGGGGGGGAAGGGAAGCTGGTTTCACTTAATGACCGGCTGACTTGCTGATGAACCGCGGTTCATACCATTTTAACAACCACGTTATATAAAACTGAACCCCTGCCGCGATTCACTTAATCATGGCGGCAAGGAAAGATTGTAAAACGAGGCAAGCCCTCATTTGACTTTAGCAAACATTTCACTTAGCAACGGGATTGTTGGGGGCTCAATGGCGGTCGTTCACTCGAGGACTATCTGTATGGGGGGGCAAGCAGAGGTTTATCCTTCCAGCCCCCCCATAAGTAATCCACCCTCCTGAGCGCCCCCAAAACACTCACCAACTACTTTCTTTCCATGTTTGAGAAGCTGATTCTCTATCACGCCCGCAAAGAGATCGATGGCTTCAGCGGCCTGCAAAAAGGAGAGAACAGTGGGGGGGACATCCAAAAAAGTGAAAGGAGGTAGGAGAACGCAGACCCCCAAACCCTCCCCCAGGGGTGAACAATCCTATCTTCTCTGCCTGCTTCCTCTCTTGTCATCCCTTCCTCTGCAACCTCTCCACTCTCGGGCAGAGGTCTCCAATCTAGGCCACTTTAAGACTCGTGGACTCTCTGTCAGAAATGGCTGTAAGGGCTCCTGCTTGGGCAGGGAGGGGGTGGGACTAGATGACCTACAAGGTCCCTTGCGACTCGGTTAATCTGTTAAAAAGTGTAAAAGACGCAGACTTACCTGCTCACCGCTGGACTCCAAACTTGGATGCACCACACCTTTTAAGGTGATTCCTGTCCCCAAGCCAGCCCTCCTGGGGGAGATTGTGGGGAGGGGGGGAGAAGAGAAAGGGGGTGAGAAGCAGCTTCACAACTCTTTCCAGCCCCCCCTTTCCCACCAAGCCCACCCTAAAAAAAACACAGAGCAGCCCACAAAACAGTCACAAAATGAGATTTTAAAATGTGCAGAGTCATGGATGACCCACAAGTAGCAAGAGATGAGCTCATTCACACAACCCTTTGTTCATAAAACGAAGTGGAAATGATGGTGGGTTTTTTTGGGACTCCGATGGGAGTTCAGGGTTCGATGGGAAAAATGATGGACAGATGGAGACCCCCCCCAAAAAAATAAATAAGAATTTGATAGACAACGTAGAAATAATTGAGAGGAACTCACTGGCATAAAATGAAAGCTGGTCTTCCCAGTAGCTAATAATAATAATAATAATAATAATAGTAGTAGTAGTAGTAGTAGTAGTAGTAGTAGGAGTAGGAGTAGCAGTGGTAATAGTACAATATGAGGAGGAGAAGAAAAAAGTAGGGGAAGAAGAAGAGGAGGAGGAGGAAGAGGAAGTAGAAGAGCAGGAGGAGAAAAGAAGAGGAAGAGGAGGAGGAAGAAGAAGAGAGGGAGGGGAGGAGGAGAAGGAAGTGGAGGAGGAGGAGGAGAAGAGGAAGAAGAAGAAGAGGAAGAAGTGGGAGGAAGAGGAAGAGGAGGAGGAGGAGAAGAGGAGGAAGAATAAGAATAAGAATAAGAAGAATAAGAAGAATAAGAATTATTATTTCAGGTAGTCCTCACATAACGGCAGTTTGTTTAGTGACCGACATTCCAACAGTACTGGGGAAAAAAGTGACTTAAGGCATGACGGTTGGTCATGGGATCAAAACTCAAGACGCTTGGCCACTGACTTGTATTTATGACCCAGGGGGTCATGCGATCCCCTTTTGTGACCTTCTGATGAGGAAACATTTAGTGGCGGAGAGCCAGATTCACTGAACCAACCATGTGACCCACTTAACAACGGCAGGGATTCCCTGAACGAGCGGGGCAAGGAAGCTCAACATTCACTTTAACCGATGCCTCACTTAGCACCATAAATTCAGGGCTCAGTCGCGTTCGTTGAGATGGGGACAAACTGATACCTAGAGAGCCTCCAATGTGAGGAGCAGTTCACCTTTGAGAATGGAGGCGTTTGCTACCTCTAGGACTTTAGATCAGGGGTCTCCAACTTTGGCCCCTTTAAGCCTGGTGGACTTCAACTCCCAGAATCCCCCATTCAACCCTCCCCGTTGTTCTTTTTTCCCTCCTCCTCCCTGGAGTGGAGCGATTGCAGAGGAAGAGATGACAAGGGAGGAAGCAGGCCGAGAGAGTGCAAGTCCACAAATCTTAAAGTTCAAGGTTGGGGAGCCCTGCTCTAGAGGGAGATTTCTGGAGAAATAATTTGTTTAATGTCGCAAGAGGCCCGATTGGCTGACATCCCCACACCCTGCAATCTTTTTCGGGGGGGGCGGGGAGGAAGGGAAGCCATGATGGTTTGCCACACATCCTGGCTTAGTGGCCAAGCTGTGAATTGCCGCCGTCCAGTGATGCCACCCGCCAGCAGGGTTCCTCCCACGTCCTCTTGTGTCTTCTCCCCCCGTTATTCAGGGGGGGGGGAAGGTGCATACCTGCGGACTCGTTTCCCCGCCTCGCTGACCAACAACCCAGCATTACCAAAGGGGTTCTTGACAGCTTGTTGCAAACCCCGAAGCTGGTTCCCGGCGTTCTGGACCAGAAGAGAAAAGCAGGCAGAAAGTCAGACAGGATTAAACCTGAATTTTCTTACTCACAACCCTTTTGGGTCAGGGAGAGTCAGACCTATCCCACCCCCTGGCTCAAGGCAGGTCCTCCAAACTCACCTGTCCCTAAAAGTCACCTACCTGGAACCCGTAGAGGGCAATGAAAAGCCGCAAGATGTCGTTGGTGCCCTCGAAGATTCGGAAGATGCGCAAATCTCGCATCACTTGTTCCACGCCACTTTCCTGCCGCCGGGGAAATCAAGAGGGGGAGAAAGAGGAGGAGGAGGAGTAAGAGAAGAAGAAGAGAAAGAAGAAAGGGAAGGAGAAATAGAAGAAGAGAAGGAGAGAGAGGAGAAAGAGAAAGAGGGAGAAAAAAGAAGGGGAAAGGAAGAGGAGAAAAAGAAAGAAAAAGAGGAGGAAAAAAGAGAGAAGAAAGAGAAAGGAGAAAGAGAAGGAAGGTGAAAGAAAAAAAGTGGGAAAAAGAATAAGGAGGAGAAAGGAGAAAGAAAAAGGAGAGAAAAGGTAAAGGAGAAAGGGGGAAAAGGAGAAAAAAGGAGAAAGGGAAAACAGAAAGAAGAAAGTAAAGGAGAAACAGAAAAAGAAGAAAGAAGAGAAGGAGAGAAAGGAGAAAGGAGAAAGAGTGAGAAAGAGAAGGAGAAAGGAGAGAAAGGGAAAAGAGAAAGGAGAAAGGGAAGGAGAAATAGAAAGAAGGAGAGAGAGAAGGAGAAAGAGTGAGAAAGAGAAGAAGGGGAAAGGGAGAAAAAGAAAGAAAAAGAGAAGGAGAAAGGAAAGGGGAAAGAGAAAGGAGAAAGAGAGGGGAAAAAGAATAAGGAGAAAGGAGAAATAAAAAGAGGAGAAAGAAAAGGCAGAGAAAGGGGAAAAGGAGAAAAAAGGAGAAGGGGAAAAGAGAAAGAAGGAAGGAGAAACAGAAAGAAAGGAGAAAGAGGAGAAAGAAAAAGAAGAGAAGGGGAAAGAAGGGGAAAGGAAGAGGAGAAAAAGAAAGAAAAAGAGGAGAAAGAGAAAGAGGAGAAAGGAGAAAGAGAAAGAGGAGAAAGAAGGAAAAGAAGGAGAAAGAAAAAGAAAGAGAATAAGGAGGAGAAAAGAGAAAGAAGAGAAGGAGAAAGAGAAGAAGAGGAAAGGAAAAGGAAAAAGGAAAAAGAGAAGAAGAAAGAAAAGGTAAAGGAGAAAGGGAAAAAAGGAGAAAGGGAAAGAGAAAAGAGGAAGTGGTGGAAAAGAAAGAAAAAAGTAGAGAAAGAAAGGAGGAGAAAGAGAGCACGGGAAAGAGAAACAGAAGGAGAGGGGGAGAGAGAAATTGACTGATGCCAAACTGTTTTGCCTGACATTAATGCTGTGCCATGCTCCAGTCTACGCTTGATCTGAAACCGGTGCATGGATCAAGCCATAATTGAGCATTGGCACATAAACCGTATGAGCTAATGCAATCTTTGGTTCTCAGACTGAGGAAACAAACCAGGATTTTCAACTTTGACAGCTTTAAACCAAGTGGGCTTCCAACCACCCAGAATTCCCCAGCCCCAATGCATTTCTTTTGAAGTGTGTGTACACACATCCATCGCACAGCCTTGCTTCTTCCCATCTAATCTATATCTCTATCTCTGTTTCTATCTTTCTATCATCTCTCTATCTCTCTGTATGTATGTATGTATATGTGTATATATGTGTGTGTGTGTGTGTTTTCGCGGGTACTTACATGTGTGCTGTTCAGCTTCCTTCGGGTATTATCCGCAACGTCATTGTAGTTGTGCTGTTAAAGTTGTAGCAAACGTTTCAGCAGAATCTCATCTGCCATCATCAGGCTTCTGTATGGATGTGTGTCTGTCATCGATGTATCTTAGCCACAGTTTGGGTTTGTGGGTGGCATTAGCCAGGAGCTCTGGAATTCGAATATCTTCCATGGAACAAGGTTTGGGCAATGACGGGTGGACAGTGGTGATTCCATAGGGGCTCCGTTCAATTTGCTTTGTATGTTGTCCTTTGTATAATGAAATATGTGTTGGTTAGGCAGTGTTCTGTTAGTTCCATGAGCGTCTTTAGCTGGTTGGTATTTATTTTTTGATGAATTCCAAGAGGTTTCCTTTTTATCGGACTTGAGTGAATAGTGGAAACGGCACGTTCAAAACTTACAAGCAGAATCTTTCTTGTTCTAGCGTGTAGATCTTTGGATTATTTCTAAGAAGTGGTAATGAGTTTTTTGTAACATATGAAGCGGCGGTTTCAGCATGGGGGCTGTAGTTGTTTTGCTCAGTGTTTAGCTAGGTTTTGTAATGGTGCTCCTATGGAGCTGACTATGGGTCTGATGAGGGTATGCCTTCTTTGTGTATTTTGGGAGGCCGTATAATTTGGGGCATCTGGGAAAGATTTTTTTCTGCTTGGGATGAATCGTCTGTTGGATTCTTTGCCTTATGTTGGCTGGTTATAATTTTTCTTCTTGTTAATTTTCGCAGAATATGTGGTTGGGTCTCGTGTTTATAGGTTTGTATTGTGGAGTCTTGGAAGTAGGTCTTGTCAATTTTGTTTCATGTCCTTTTCTGTCATTACTACTGTGGCACACAATCCATAACAGAAGCCTGATATGGCAGATGAGATTCCTGCTGAAACGTTGCCTAGATAGATAGATATGATAGATAGATAGATAGATAGATAGATAGATAGATAGATAGATAGAAAATTTAGAATAGAATATAGATATAGGATAAAGAAATAAAGGATTAGTTTTTTTCCTTGAAAAAAGGGTTTTTTGCGGGTATTTGTATGTGGATTTTTTGGTTTATTCGGGTTTTTTCCCATGTAAAATTGAAAGTATGACTTGGCGACGTTTCAGTGAAGTCTCATCCATATCTTCAGGCTTGTGTTTCTTCTCGAAAAGCACAAAGCTGAAGGAAACACAAGCTGAAGATGATGGGCATGAGACTTCACTGAAACGTCGCCAAAGGATACTTCCAATTTTACATGCGGGAGAAAACGCCGAATAACCAAAGATCCATAATCTTAATCATCTATCTATCTTATCTATCTATCTATCTATCTATCTATCTATCTATCTATCTATCACTATCTATCTATCTATCTATCTATCTATCTATCTATCTATCTATCTATCTATCTATCTATCTATCTATCTATCTATATCTATAACTATCTCTCTCTCTCTAAACAGACATTAAACAAATGATAAATTCCTAGCAATCTTCACTGGTTCAACGGGAAACCAGGCGAAAGAAATAAAATCAAAGTCTGGATTTTTTAAAAAATTAAAATCTCTCTCTCTATATATATAGATAGATATAATAGCTTCTAATCCAAAGGTTCAGGGACTGGAATTTTTATTGCCCTGTAAAAAAGAAAAAAACAACAACCCCTTCTTGGAGGTGTTTGCTGAGCAGAAAAGAAACCAGGTTGGCTAAGCTGTGATTTTCCACAGTGACCGAAATAAAGGAAGCTACCTTGAACCCGGGATAGTAACCCCACCCCTCTGCCCCACCCCAAATTTACCTTCATGAACCCCATGCCACCCATGGTCTGGATGCATTCGTCTGATACGCTCCAGGCAGCTTCCTGGATGTGGGGGGAAAATACAGATAAAAGCAATATTGAATGAAGCGTTCTTGTCTGGATATGACAGATGGGCCTCCTTCGTTCCTTCCCTCCTTCTTTCATTTTTTTCTGTCTTCTTTCCTCCCTCTCTTTTTCTTTCTTCCTTCCCTGTTTTTCTTTCATGTTCTTTCTTTCCTTCTTCTCTCCTTTCTCATTTTTTCTCTCCTTTTCCTTCCTTCTAACTTGCTCTCCACTTCCTAGCTTCCTGTTTTTCTCTTTCATTTTCCTTCCTTTTTTCTTTCCCCACTTCCTCCCTTCTCCATTTTCTCTTTCATTTTCCTTTCTTTTTCACTACCTTCCTTTCTCATTTTTCTCTTTTTCTTCTTCCCTTTCTTTCATTTTCCTTCCTTCTTTCTCTCCTTCCTTCCTTTTTTCTTTCATTACTTCCTTCTCTTTCCTCTCCCCTCCCTTCCCCATTTATTCTTTCATTTTCCTTCCTTCCCCCTCTTTCCTTCCTCATTTTTCTTTCATTTTCCTTCCTTCTTTCTTTCTCTCCTTCCTTCCTTTCATTTTCCTTCCTTCCTTCTCTCTCTCCTCTCTCTCCCCTTCCTCCCCCATTTATTCTTTCATTTTCCTTCCTTCCTTTTCTCCCTCCTTCCTACCTTTTTCATTTTCCTCTTTTCACTTTCCTTCCTTCTTTTTTCTTTCTCCTTCCTTCCTTCCTGATCAAAATTGACCGGGCCAGATTCCTACTGGATCGAGGGTAGAGAGATCCTTCGTGGTGCTGGAAAGGATTCGTACCTGGTGCCAGTGCCCAGTGCCAGCGTCGTGCCCTTCCTTTCTCTCCTTCCCTCTTCTCCTTCCTTCCTTCCCTTCCTTCCTTCCTTCCCCCTTCCCTCTTCTCCTTCCTACCTCTTTCCTCCTTCCCTGTTCTCCTTCCTTGTTCTCCTTCCTTCCTTCCCCTTCCATCTTCTCCTTCCCTCCCTTTCTTCCTTCTCTTTCTCTCTTTCCGCTCCTTCCCTGTTCTCCCTCCCTCCCTTCTTTCCTTCCTTCTTTCCTCTCCTTCCCCTTCCCTCTTTTAATTCCTATCTCCTGGGGGGGAGGGCAGAGACCCTAATTGGATTGGCACCCTGCCAGCACTCACCGAGCCGAAGACTTTGCTGATGGCCGCCTCGATCTGGAAGTCAGAAGCCCCCCGGTCCATGTTGGCGCTGATCATGTAGGCCATGGACTAAAATGTTTTCCAAAAATATAGTTTCATAACCATAAAAGAACAAATATTTTTAGCGCTTTTAAACCTTTTTAATTATACTGCACAGTGTCCAGAAGGTGCCCTATTCCTGCAATGGACAGCATGGAAATGGAATAAAATAAATACGTAATACTCCTCGACTTACAACGGTTCGTTTAGTGACCGAAGTTATGATGGCACTGGAAAAAAGGGATTTTGGACTGTTTTTCACACTTAACAACCATTGTTGCCTCTCCACGGTCGCATGATCGAAATGCAGAAAATTAGCCACTGAGTCGCATTTATGACAATCGTGCCCCTGGGTCACTGTATGATTCCCTTTTGCAACCTTCTGACCCCATGGGGAAGCTGGATTCGCTTAACGAACTGTGTGCCTCACTTAACAACGGCAGTGATCCACTTAATGCTGGTGGCAGGAAAGGTCGTAAAATGAGGCAAAACTCACTGAACCGTCTCACTTAGCAACGGAAGGGCTGGGACTCAATCTCAGTCGTAAGTCGAGAACCTCCTGCATCGGTGAGACAGGCAGGGCAGAAATTTAATACATACAGGTAAGTCCTCCACTTGTGACCAATCATTTAGCAAGTGTTTGAAGTTACGATGGTCCTGCTTGGGGCGATTTAGGAACTTGATTCGAAGTTATGGCCAGGCCCCTTGTCACACGGTTGCAATTCGGAGACTCAGCAATTAGGTTGAACTTAGGTCTGTTTGTAGCATCCTGCAGTCATGTGACTACAATTTAAGACTTAAAACTGTATTTGTTTGTTTTTTGTTTAATTTATTTCTTTTATTTATTTGTTTATTTATTAAATTTACTGCCGGTCCTTCTTGCCACAGGGCAAAATTTTATTTATTTAGTTTATTTATTTATTTATTTATTAAACTTATTGCCCATCCATCTTGCCACAGGGCAAAATTTTTATCTATTGAGTTTATTAATTAATTAAATTTATTATTCATCCATTTTGCCATAGGCAAAATTTTATTTATTTATTTAATTTATTAAATTTATTGCCTGTCCATCTTGCCACAGGGCAAATCTGGGCATCTTACAGTATTAAAAGGATACAAGTATTAAATATTAATTTATATTAATTATATTATTAATTATTACTGTATTATTATTACCATATTAAAAAGATACAATATAAAACCTGTACACCATCAAATAAAATACAATAAAAATTACAAATACTCAAAAACGATTTTGCCACAAACTGCTTGTCTAATTCCTGTTTCTGGCCAAAACATACCCCCAAAATACCCAGTATGAGTTCTCTTAAAGACGGGCACAAAAGAAGGGCTAAAAATGGATGCTATAACGTACTGACCCGCTTAAATGCCCAGCACAACTTACGATTGGAATTCAGGGCTCAATTCGTTATGACCAGGACTACAAGTATCACCAAAAGGGTTTTTATTACACACTAATTTTTCGGTATCGGAGGATTTGTTTTCTAAGACACTGGACCTCAAGGCGGCCCAGTTCGTCAGGAACCCCACAGACCTGAGAAATGACACTTGCCCCCCTTCCTGCAGATTGTCCACGCGAGCACACGCCCCTACCTCTGTCACGTAGTGGAGCAATGCCATGCAGGCGAGTTTTTCCTGGATGGCTCCAAAAGTGTGGATTTTTTCCCCAAACTGAGTCCGATTGGCGGCAAAATCCACCTTTGGGAGAAAAAGGGATAAAAGAGAGTAGGGTTCAGATGGGGAAACAGCTAGTCCTCGACTTGCAACGGTTCATTCAGCGTTTAACGTTACAAGGACACTGAATCAACTGATTTAGGACTGTTTTTCACACTTACGAACATTTGTCACTCTTACAACCGTTGCAGTCACATGATCGAAACCCAGTCACCTGGCTACTGACTCGTATTTATGACAGTGGCAGCGTCCCTGGGGGTCACACAATCCCCTTTGGCGGCCTTCCTCCTAAGTGAAGTCAACGGGAAGCTGGTTTTGCTTAACGACTGTGGGACTCACTGAACTACCATAGTGATTCACTGAACAACCTCGGCAAGCAAGGTCGTAAAACGGGACAAAACTCACTTGACCAATGTCTCGCTTACCGGCAGAAATTTTGGGCTCTATTGCAGTTGTAAGTGAAGGGCTGCCTGAATTACCACACAAAAGCAATGATACTTGGCACAAAGGGTCATAAAATGGGGCAAAACTCAGTGAACAACCATCTTGTTTAGACACAGAAAAACTGGGCCTTGCTCGTGGTCGTTAAAGTGAGGACTGCCAGTATAAGGGGATGGAGGGAATACAATCTGGATGATAAGTTCAAGGGGGGGCACCGAGAAGAAAGCGGGGGGCCCAAAGCCACTCACTGCCTTCTGGATAAGTGCCCGCATGGTCCCTGCCATGGCGGCCGCCATGCCGAAGCGGCCGTTGTTCAGGATATTCATGGCCACCTTGAACCCGGCACCTGGCGCGCCCAGAAGGTTCTCCACCGGCACCCGGACGTTATCAAAGTGGACTTCGGCCGTGTTGGACGCCTTGATGCCCATCTTCTTCTCAGGGGGGCCGCTGGGGGGACAGGAAGGGAAGTTAGACACCCCAGAACAGAGATCTCCAAACATGGCAACTTTAAGACTGGAGGACTTCAACTCCCAGAATTCCCCATTCAACCATGCCTGTTGTTTTTTTTCTTCTAATTCCTAGAGTGGAGCGATTGCAGAGGAAGGGACGACAAGAGAGGAAGCAGGGAGAGAGAGTGGAAGTCTGAGCGAAGCCGGCTGGGGAATCCTGGGAATCTGAGTCCTCCAGTCTTAAAGGGGCCACCTTGGGAGACCTTTGCCAAAGAAGACCCCTACGGGAGTCCTGCCCTTCCCCAAATTTTGCCCCAGTGGCTCAAGGGGTGTGTGGGAACTCACCATCCCCACACCCTGGAAACTCCAATGCTCGGATATTTTTTTGGGGGGGGGGGCGGTTTCCCCTTGATAGCTCACCTGGTGACCCCCCCAAAAGATCGCTCCACGATGAAGGCCGTGACCTTGTCCTTCATCTTCCCTGTCTCGTCTTGCTGTGGCGTTTTGGCGAAAACGGTGAAGATTTCGGCCAGGCCGCCATTACTGGGTGAGAAAAGACACAATTTTGAAAAACCTTCTCTGGAAATTGAATCCTGGTTATTTTTTATTTCCCCTTCTCTCTTTGTCTTCTCATTACAATTGTTCGTTTAGCAACCGTTCAAAGTTACAACGGAAATTGGGAGGTGGGGGGAAAAGCGGACGGAGGTTTCTCCTTGCGCTTGCGACCATTGTGGCATCCTCGCTAAACCAAAATTCAGGCAACCGGCACACATTTATGACGGTCGTGCTGTCCGTGGGGAGAGGGGAGGAAAGAGGGGGGTCACCTGAGGAGCACAGTCAACGCGGAAGCCTGATTTGTTTAATGACTGCTGATTCGATTAACAACGGTGGAAAAGGTGAGGAAAAAAAATCTGACGTGATTCCCAGGATAGCTGTCTTGCTGAGCGACGGAATTCTTCCCCCCCCCCTTCCCNTCTGCTTGTAAGTCTGTTTTATTCTTCATCAGCAATATTTTTGTAGGCCGAAAATTTTAATTTCAGCCTCATCTCCAGAACCAGAATCAATCCAGATCAATCAAATCTGGAATTAATGCTGATCAAAATGTGGGGAAACTGAGGCACAAAGGGGTCCCCCCCTCTTACCTGGGGCAGACAATTGGGGGGGAGGTTCATTTCCAAGACCTCTTTTCCTCCTGAATTACAGGCAGTCCTTGACTTATGACGACTGTTGTTTCTGTCGCTAAGCAAATCCAATCGTTAAGCAAATCCTGCAGCGGTTAAATGAATCCCACGGTCCTTAAGAGAATCCGGCTTCTCCAGGGATTTAGCTGGTCAGGGGGGAGGTCACCAAACACCCCTCGCCCTCCCCGGGATGGACCTGAGTCCATTGGTCCATTGTCTGAATTTTGTTCATGTGGCCACGGGGATGGTGCAACGGTCATTAAGTGGGAAACATGGCCCGAAGTCCTGTTTTTCAGTGCCATTGTAACTTCAAATGGTTGCTAAACGAACAGTTGCTGGTATTTCAAGGCCTTTTAAAGACATTGTTTGGATGATGGTGGGGGGGATATGACACTTGTCCCACCTTCTCTCCCCTCCCCCCCCCAGGCCACCTCACCTGATCCACAGCTTGCTCCCATTGAGAGTGTAGTAGGTACCGCAGGGACTGAGTTCGGCCCTGGTCCGGATGGAGGCTGCGTCGGAGCCGCTGGTGTTCTCAGTCAAGCAGAAGGCGGCGATGGTCTCACCTGGCCGGGGGGGGGGGGNGGGGGGGAGTGACAGAATAAGTGTGTCCCTATACCCTCCCCATCCCAGCACATCAAACACGCAAGTGACAGGTGAATGAAATGCAAGAGGAAGTGTTGCGGCCTGTCAGCCGCTGGCCCCTCCACAAACCGAATCAGAGGAGGAGGAGTGGGAGAATTGAAGGAGGAGGAGGAGGCAGAGTGGGAGTCAGGGTCAGTACCAGGGCAACCTGAGAGGTCTGAGGGGGAAGAGCAGGGGTGGGATTCTACCGGTTCACACCTATTCGCTAGAACCGGTTGTTAATGTTCTAAGCAGTTCGGAGAACCGGTTGTTAGAAGAAATTACTGGGCTAATCCT
>BHFT01020360.1:108483-131239 GCA_004320025.1 Laticauda laticaudata | reverse complement strand
ATAAACAATTTTATAAAATTTGGGATCTATTCTATCAATGGTTAGACAATAAAACATGATAATGAAATATGTAGATCTTTAGCAAAAAAATAAGTATGTAAAGATATATTTTTTCTTATTGTACCTACAAAATGATTGTAGGATAGATTTGAGACAATAATATGAACTGTCATAAAACAAATTAAGTAAAATATGGATCATCTCATAAAACATGAATAATAGTATAGTCAAATGATTAACAATATTAATGTATTTAAAATTTGATTGACAATATGAGAAACATAATGTAATGGTAACTGAAGACTACGAAATGGAAGCGCAAAAAAAATAAAAACCAACCCACATTGGATGTATATTTATGAAAGATGGCTTCATGTTTTTATATTTTGTTTGTCTTAAAAAACAGTAACATTGAAAAAGAAAAGACGGCTGGACTTCAACTCTCAGAGCTGGCTGGAGAAGTCTGGGGGTTGAAGTCCACCCGTCTTGAAGCGGCCAAGTTTGGTGAGCTCTGCTAAAAGCCATCGGAGAGCAAAGGCCAATGGAAAACAAAGCAAAACCTCCCAGGTGCGAAGAAGCAACTTATTCCGATGAAGGAACTGGAACGAGGCGAGGGCCGTCTGACTCCTCGTTGGCCATCCAGGCAGCGACAGCTCCTGCATCTGGGTCCCCCGGGCGGGGCAGGCCAGGCGCCACAGGAGGCGAGGCCGCTGAACTTTCCCCGCAGCTCGCGCCTGCTTCGCCCATGGCAGGGAGCCGAAACCCGGGCAGGACTCACATTCGTATTTCTTCTGGATGGCCGGGTATTTGGCTTTGACCCGTTGCTGCGCTTCGGTCAGGTCGTAGTCCCGCCCGTCGTCCGCCATGGGGCCGAGCTGCTCTGCTCCAAGGCGCCCGCAGAGGCTCCCTCGGCCCCGTGATGCGGGGCTGGGTTGGGGCCGGGCAATGGACGGGGGGGGGGGNGGCCGGGCAATGGACGGGGGGGGGGGCGTCCTATCCCAAGCTCCTCATCCAAGCCCAGGCAGATCCGATCCCACCTCAGGGCGACACTCTCGGCCCCGCTCTCCCTTTTGCCTTCTCCAAAGCAGCTTCACCGGCCGGATTTCTGCCCGACCACCTATCCCGGCAGGGGGAAAGGCTCCTCCGAGCGAAGGGCAAAGGGACGGGCCGCGGGGAAGCGCAGCCCGGCCTCGGACGAAAATGGCGGCTGACGCGCTGAGGGAGGAGTGGGGGGAGGAGGGAGCGGCAGGGAGCTGGCGCGCGCGTGGCCTTTCCTGCCCCGCCCCCTCCCGCCATTCCCGCGCCCGTGATTCGCGGAGGAGGCCGCGGCGGTGAAGTTCTGCGATTGGCTGCCTTTGGCGCGAACGCGTCGCGCGCGGCTGTAGCTCTGAGGCGACGGGCGAACGAGGGGGGGGGGCGTCCGCAAAGGAAGCGGCGGCGGCCTCGCCAAACGATAATAGGCGCGCCCAGGCAGTCAGCCGTCGGAAACCGAGAGCCGCGCCGCCGCGCGCGCCGCTTCGACGAGTCGCCATCATGGCGGATAAGGAAGGTAGGCGAGCCGCGCTCTCCCTAGGGGAGGACTCCGCCGGAACAGGCCCCGCTCCCTCACTCCCTTCCCGCCCTGGCGGGGAGCCCCTCAGCCAATCCCGGCGCCCGTCCGTCTGGCCCCGCCCCGCATCCCCGGCGCCGCCCAATAGGGTGCGCCCCGCGCGCTGGGCCCGCCCGCCCTGACTCTTTCCCCCGCGGCGGCGTCCGCGCTTCTGGCTCTCGCGGCGGCGGCGGCTGCAAGTGCGCCGGGATGAGGCGGGCTGGGTTGCCCGATGGCTCAGGTAGGGCCCGGCGGGGTTCGGCCGGTGGGAATCTCGAGGCCGCCTGGCGGGCTCCCCGACTGTTCTCCCCGTTTCCTGGAAGGGGGCCGGTCTGGCGCTCTGCCACCCCCCATTTCCCCGGCCAGGGAGCCCCCCACGCCGCCCTCCAGGGAACCACGCTCGTGCCGCGGCTGCCCGGGAGCCGGCCGCCGGGCGCGGGAGGGCTGCGAGGCCGTAAGTGGGGGCCGCTGGGCCTCCCTCCGCCCCGGCCTTTCTGGGCGGCGCAGCCCGGTTGCTCCTGCGGGCCGGGCCGGGGGTTCCTTGCCATTGTGGGATCGGCGCAGCCTTCTCGGCTGCTCTGGCAGCGGGAAGCGCCGTGAGCCGGTCTCGCTCTTCCGCGCGGTTTGGTTGCTTTCCTTGAGACGAAGCAGACCAGGAAGAAGCATCGCCGCTTGGTAGCCGAAATGGAGGCCTCGGCCCGGCCTCTTTGTTGTGCTGCTCGCCAGAATCCGGTTGTCTTTTGGAGGAAAAATGACAATGCGACCCCCCTCCTGTTGCGTTCCGTCTTCTGAAAAAGATCGCCGGCAGACTCGGAGCTTTGACACTGAGATTGTGTGAAATAATTTCTGACCACAGAGAAAAAAATGATGTGCTCCTCTGCAAATTATATGGGTGATAATTATCCTGTCTACCTTAACGGTCACATAAGTATAGGATTAACTAGATTTTTTGCATTTTGCAGGTTGTCAGTATCAATACTTCTATGATATATAAGAAGTATTTTGCTTTCTTATCTCATTCTGAATAGTTTGCTTTACTAATAATTTGTTTTCATGCAACTATAAAATTTATTTGATTGCATTGTTGATGTTATATTTTAGCTGCCTTTGATGATGCAGTGGAGGAACGGGT
The DNA here is from genome assembly GCA_004320025.1 of Laticauda laticaudata. Classification (NCBI taxonomy): domain Eukaryota; kingdom Metazoa; phylum Chordata; class Lepidosauria; order Squamata; family Elapidae; genus Laticauda; species Laticauda laticaudata. Next base: position 128,519 of record BHFT01020360.1, on the reverse strand, counting down.
TATCAATGAAGAATATAAAATATGGAAAAAGAATACCCCTTTTCTTTATGATCTTGTAATGACACATGCCTTAGAATGGCCCAGCTTGACTGCTCAGTGGCTTCCTGATGTAACCAGGTAATTCTCTAAGAATCACAAGTTTAAGCATGTATAAATAATGAACACAGTGAGACTTCTGAATAAACAGGCATTTAGCATAAATTTAACTTAAAGACCTTGCTCCTATTAACTCTAGGTACCAATAATCTTTGCGTGCGTGCGTGCGTGTGTTTCTTGCAGTCTGCTTGCTCCCTCCCTTAGCATAAAATTATAAAAATGTTTAGTTTTCTAGTCCTCTACCAGAGTGCATTAAGTTCTATAGGAATTGAGTTCTAACATGTGCATATTGAAGGTGAGATTTAAATATATAGAGTAGCCCTCACCATACTTTTAATTTTCTTTTGCAACTGTTTTTATTAACCTATAATAAACAAGGGTGAAACATAAACACCTATTTTAAATCAGAATAAATCTTGTTCCACAAGTTTTGCTAAACCATTATGTGGTGTTTGGCCAAAACAAAATCTAAAATGTAGCTGTTGCAGAAAAATTAACTCAGTCCTGGGAAAATAATAGTCAAATCTTGAAGGTAGGAATAGCCAAGAAACAGGAATCATGTGCAGTCTTGGGACAGGCTTTCCTATAATTACAACGTACCAGGAAGCTATCAAAGCCCCTCTCTAATTCATCTTAATGCTAAACCAATCAAGGTGGGGCTTGAATTTATTTCTCTTATTCTTGGGACTCATACCTTTACTGTAATGCCTTGGCCTTCTCAGAGTTAGGCCATATTCTACTGTACAGCTCTTTCCTGTGTGGATTGGTGCTTTGGCTCAAAAAGAATTTAGCGAACAGATTTTTCTACAAGCAGATTCTGCCTTTATTTCCTCCTCTACCCAGTGGAGCCATAGTGTAGCTGGAGCAGAAGAAATCTGGGTGGTCTTTCCCCCCCTCCTCCCAAAAAAGTCTGACTTTTTTTTGAAAATGTATGAAATAGCCAGAGCTTTTGGCTCTTTCTTCATTTTCTTAGCAAAATATTACTTATGGATGCATTAAGTGTTCAAAGGATGTTTTTTCTTTGTACTGTTCACTGACTCTATTTAATCAGTCTAGCTTTTCTTTTTTTCTTTTAAGTTCAACCCAATCTCATTTTTTAATGGCATTACAGACCTGAAGGCAAAGATTTCAGTATTCACCGGCTAGTTCTTGGAACCCATACTTCTGATGAGCAAAATCACCTTGTGATAGCCAGTGTTCAGCTCCCCAATGACGATGCCCAGTTTGATGCCTCACATTATGATAGTGAAAAGGGAGGTAAGAGAAAAAAATTAGTTTTTAGTTGTGGGTTTAAACCTCTTGTAAGCATGGCTTGTGCAGTTGCATCTTTTGTGTACTTTTTAGCAGTAGCTGATTCCTTGTTTTGGTTTTATTGACTAATAGGTTTAAAATCAATCAGTTATGTATGTATTAGGTGCATAATGAGCTGATAGAAAATATTAGTATTATAACATTAAATATGAAATGTCAGGATTTTGACTTTATGGTAAATCAGAGGAAAGCTTTTAATGCCACATTTGTTGGAAAACACTTTTGGAATCAGCAATAGCATTTTAGGATGCTGCATTGTATTATTGCGTTAGCTGTTATATTTTATATTTCTTTTCTCAATTCATATCCTCTGATGAGCAACAAAGTCGAGTTTATAAACCTTATCTTTTATTTCCAGAATTTGGCGGCTTTGGATCTGTGAGTGGAAAAATTGAAATTGAAATAAAGATCAACCATGAAGGAGAAGTGAATAGAGCCCGTTACATGCCTCAGAATCCTTGTATTATTGCTACAAAAACTCCATCCAGTGATGTTCTTGTATTTGATTATACCAAACATCCGTCTAAACCAGGTTTCTGCAGATTTGCATGTCTTTCATCTGTTTAGAAATATAGTCTTAATGTTATAATAGGCCAAATAATTACTATTTGAAAATAAACATGTATGCATTCTGGCATTGAAAAACATATGGTAGTGGTTAGGATTTTGAGTAACAGTTTAATTATGTGGTTCAACTAGACCAGGGGATGTCAAACTCAAGGCCTGCGAACCGAATCTGGCTCATGGGATGCTTAGATCTTGCCTGCAGGGCTGCCCTGGAAACAGTGTACAAATCGGAATTTGGGAAGGCGGCCCGCAGCCCTCACAAGCTCTGTTTTCACTGGTGGGGTTGCAGGAGACCATCACAACCAGAAACAGACCTTGGGGTCCCGTTTTCGCTGGCAGAGTGCTTGGGTCACCACACAGGTGCCTCTGACATGAGTGACATTGAGCTGGCCAAGTCCCCCCACCCCCAACTCTGATGTGGTCCTCAATGAAATCGAGTTTGACACCCCTGAACTAGACAGTCAAGTTTCTTTCTTTTTTTAAGTTTTATTTGTTTTATTAGTATAATATATAAAAATGTCATAATTGTCTGAGTACAATTATTTTTAGACAATCATACAGTGTTTATAATAACATATCGCAATAACATTAATACTGTACCAACAATATTTAGTTTGTCCATTTTGACAAATTTCCATTTTAACATTTATCCTGTCCCTTTCTAACTTCTGTTTTTATTGCCTAGCCATTGATAAAATAAGTCCCGTGTCAAAAACTATTTAGTTTCTTCTTTGTCCTTAATAGTAAGCATTAGTGTCTCCATTCTGCACATTCTAATATTTTCTTAATTAACTTCTCATCAGTTGGGATCTCATCACACTTCCGTTGTAAAACATTTTATACAAATTTTCTTTATATGCAGTTGACATAGTCAGTTTAAGATTTCTATCCCACATTTTTCTTAATTTTGTTTCAGGTTGGTATTAAAGCTAACACTTTTTCACAGAAATTACATGCTTGCTATTTGCAAATCCCTAGTGTTAAATGTTTTTAAAAATGAGAAGCAAAGATTATTATTTTATTACATTTGTGCTATTGCTGAGCCACTGCTTTCTTTGTAGATCCTTCCGGGGAGTGCAATCCAGATCTGCGTCTTCGGGGGCATCAAAAAGAAGGTTATGGTCTGTCTTGGAATCCCAATCTTAGTGGACACTTGCTTAGTGCATCTGATGATCATGTGAGTAGTTATGTACTTCGCCATCCCATTACATGTATTAATTGCTAGGTAAAATTATCCTAACAAAACACACTTTCTCTCCTTGTTTAAGACTATTTGCTTGTGGGACATAAGTGCTGTTCCAAAGGAAGGGAAAGTGGTGGATGCTAAAACTATCTTCACTGGTCATACAGCTGTGGTAGAGGATGTTTCCTGGCATTTGCTCCATGAATCTCTTTTTGGATCTGTTGCTGATGATCAGAAACTCATGATGTAAGCAAAGCAGTATCCCTTATCTCAAACTGAATTTCTGGTTTTTTTTTTTATAAAGAGAAGAGGGTTTTGTTAATAATACTTACAATAATGTATATATTACTAGCTTATGAGAATAGTTTCTCAAACTGAATTTATTTTCTTTCTTTTTAAGCTGGGACACCCGTTCAAACAACACTTCCAAACCAAGCCATTCAGTAGATGCTCACACTGCTGAAGTGAATTGCCTGTCTTTCAATCCTTACAGCGAGTTCATCCTGGCTACAGGATCAGCTGATAAGGTACCTAACTAGAATTATGTAGTGTTTGGTTTCAGTTTACGGCTCTTCTTATTTAGATCAGCATATTACATAGGGTGTTGTTGGGGGGGGGTTGTATTTTTTTTTGGTATTGAGGTATTGAACATATGATTGCACTATATTGACTGCTATATATGAAATAAAGAGTAAATGTTTTAATTTGTCAAACTGTTTTATCTTCCTGGACAGACTGTTGCATTGTGGGATCTTAGAAACTTGAAACTTAAGCTACATTCCTTTGAGTCACATAAAGATGAAATATTTCAGGTAATTCACATAATGGTTATGGAATGCCTTGCTCTTGATCATTCGACAAGTTGACTGTTTTTAAGAAGATCTTTCAAAAGTTCTACAATGAAAGCAAATAATGTACTGTTCCATTTTTTTGCTCAAGGGGTGTGCACAATAGTTTACTTGTCATTAAGCTTTCTTTAGCCAAATACTTAGCCAGTGAATGGAATTAAGATTAGGAAATAAGATTGTTGTAAGCAAATAGTTCACATGTCTGAGGACAGTCCCCCAAGTGGTATGTTGTAGCATTTGAGTTAGAGAAGGATGAATAAAAATGGAGATAGATTATGGTCATGCAATGTCTCGCATTTAGTTAATCACTGGTGGAAGAGAGATTATAAATCCATCACTGCCGCATGCACATGCAACACACAATGGTGTTGCTGTTTCAGATTGTCATTAAGTGAGGACTGCCTGTACTACAACAATGTGTTTTGCATCATCTTACTCCTCAGGTTCAATGGTCACCACATAATGAAACTATTTTGGCCTCTAGTGGTACTGATCGCCGACTGAATGTCTGGGATTTGAGGTGAGCATCAAATTAGTGTATTGACATGTATATGAATTTTTATCAGGAATGATTTTCATATAATTCAGCTGCTTCTTTTCTAGTAAAATTGGAGAAGAACAATCTCCTGAGGATGCAGAAGATGGTCCACCTGAATTGCTGGTAAGTGGCTACTTTAATCTACTCAACCAATTCAACCCAATACAGTACAACCAACACAAGCCCTAAAAAGAATAACACTAACATATATCAAGAACATCTCAGAAACTACCAACAGACTACTACAACCACATGGCATCAGAGTAGCACACAAGCCAACTGAAGCCTTTCAAAACATCCTAAGTAAACCAAAAGATCCAGAAGCCCCAGAATAAAAAAAACCAGGAGCCTTCTACAGTGTAATGACTACAACAGCCACTAAGTAGGACAAAGAGGTAGAAAACTGGCAGAATGCATCCATGAATACCAACTAGCAATCAGAAGACATGATGAAAACTTCAATTGCACAGTTAACCATTGTTTCAATTGGGAAACTGACCTACACCAAGCCAAATCCAAAAATGCTAGGGAATTTCTTGAAGCCTGGCACTCTGACAAATTAGCCATCAATAGACATAAACAATATATATTGTTCAAAAGAGACAACAAGCCAAAAAGGGAACAAAAAGATCAAAACTTCTCCCCACCAACAATCAGCACCCTGATGAGCACAGATTTACTCCAGAATAAACATCAGACTAACAATAAGCCTAGTCAAGGAACTGCCAAACAAGCCAATAGGAAATAGCCCAATCAAAGACCCTCTAAGACAGGTGTCAAACTCAAGGCCCGCGGGACTGGCCTGGAAATATCAAAGGACTGGCCTGCAGTGCCTCTGCCTGTCAAAAGGGCCCCTGGGGGAGTGTGGCCCCCCACAGCCTGTTTTTGGCCTCTCCAGCCTCCAGCAGCACTCTGAAGGCCAAAAAGGGTCCTTTACTGTTCTCAGGATGGCCCTGTGGGCCAGATCTAAGCACCCTATGGTCCAGATCCAGCCCACAAGCTTTGAGTTTGATGCCTGCTCTAAGACCATCTCTACCAACACCGAGAGCCACTAGAGCACGAGTGTCAAACCACGTCACTTTGCTGTCACGTGATGTGTCGTGACTTTCCCTTTGCAGAGCAGTGGTGGGTGTGGCCTGCACATGACGCATCCTGACCACAGCCACCAGTTTGACACTCCTGCACTAGAATATAAACTGAGAGCAAGCCCCACTCCTTACTAGCACTGATGATGTTACCTAGTTGGGTAATGAAACATCTGCAAGAAAACAACCAAGCTCAGAGCACCAAGGACCCCTCCTATCTTGCCACAAAGGTATTATCTGTTTCTTTTCTCTGTTTGAAATGATTCCTTCCTCCATCTTTTACCCAAAATTCCAGAATCTATGTGACTGAACGTTTTGCTTTTGCCACCTTCTGTTATGATCTGTTTTGTCCTGGGATGTGCTTTCCATATCTACACTACAGTAAAAGAAGTAGTAAAATAAGGTGTGTGATCGAATGATGCTTGCTCATGGACCTTATAGTTACTTTTGAGTGTGATCACATTGGGTAACATTTCTTCTCCAGGTTGTATCAGTCTGGTCCGCCTTAGTTTTTCCTCTGATTTCCAGGAAGTTAATCTCCAAACAACTCAGTGCTTTTCCATGATCTATCCCCAGTCTTAACAGAATACCATAAACTATTTTGGTTTTGAGGAGTAAGTTCTGAAAAATCATTGAGCCACATCGATAATGTAGAGAAATTGAAGAAAAAATGGGATTATTTTAGAGCCTAAAAATTCAGTTCCTGCTATACACATTGACTTTTTATGTCCATGTAATTTAAAATAGAAAACTCCAGCATCTTTACTGCTAGGCCAATATTTTACTGTATTCTAGATATGTTTTACGTGGGCAAGTCTCTTGGATTTTATGACGTTTGTTTCTGATAGTATGCACCATTGCTGTTGTGTATTTGTCACTTTCTCTTGATTTTGATATTAGTTCATTCATGGGGGTCACACTGCAAAGATATCTGACTTCTCCTGGAATCCCAATGAACCCTGGGTAATTTGTTCTGTATCAGAAGACAATATAATGCAAGTGTGGCAGATGGTACGTATTTGGTTATTTCAAGGCTAAGCCAAAGTGCAAATTTTAGTTGACTGTTCCATTGCTTTGGTTAGTTTGTAATCTTTTAATCATTCCTTGCATGAACAGTGTTGACCCTAGAATTAGTTATATTATGGCAATGTCTCTAAAGAATGTGACATGCCAAGGCTGGGGTGTCAGGCCTGCAGGTCGGATGCATCACACCCGGGCCACGCCCATCCCGTTTTGCAAAAGGGGGGAAAGTGTCACGATACGTCATGGGACAATGCGAGTTTGGCAACCCTGTCCTAGAGTATGTTTGTTGAAAGTTCCTTATGCTAATCAAAGGAATTTATCACCGTTGTTTGAGGAAAGAATAATAAAATCAGTGGTGGTGGGATTCAGCCGGTCACAACTAACCATACCTAACGTTTTTGCTGAGTTTGGCAAACCAGTTAGACATACTCTGGAAAAATCTGTGTGTTCTGTAACACATCTGGTTCTTGTTCAGCATCCTTCCAGTTGGTGGGGGGGGGCTCCCCAAAAGTCCAAGAGGGGGAGCAACAGAAACATTCAGTCACGTTACTCAGGCGAAAACTCCAGGGACGGGGCCTGCACATAAGGTGGCAGCCTGGGGCCAAAGTGCCGGCGGAGTGCCAGAGGGTTGGGGAGGATGCTGAAGCAAGCGCCCCGCCAACTGCCCCTTCCTGGCCAGAGGTGGAAAGCTGTCATGTTTTAAGTGCTGGTAGATGCTGGCTAGAGACTGGCCTGTTTCAGCGCCTGGCGCCCAAATGCCCTCGCTTCCCCCGAGCATTTGTTTGCCTACCTGATTTCCAGCTCCAGCCTGTTTCAGGCCGTCATGTGCAGGGAAACAAACGTTAGTGGAACTAAAAAAAAAAAAAGCTCAATCAATTCTAACTTCTCCGCAAAAAAAACCCTCACGAATTTGGAATTGATTGAACTTTCTTTTTTTTTCTTTTTTTTTAATTTCCCTGCACATGATGGCCTGAAATGGGATGGACCTGGCAATCAGGTAGGCGCACATGTTTGGGAGAAGCAAGGGCATCTGGGCAGTGGTGGGTGGGCAAGCTCCGTGGTGTGGTACTGGGCTGCAATGGAGAAACGGGCAAAAGAGCAGCCTGCGCGAGGGAAGGAGGCCGCCTTTTCCATCCTCCTCCTTGCTCCTCCTCCTCCCCTCATGCCGGCAGCTCCATTCTCCATTGGAGCAGCAAGTGCCCAGGATCCATGTTGATAGCGGGGGGGGGGGTGTGGAGGGGGGGGAACAGGTAATTTAACAACCAATTCGCCCAGGGTCAGGTTGGCCATTGCAAGAGACTCGTCCCGCATCTGCAGTGGAGCTGGAGGACGGGGTGGGCCACATATCCCATGACGGCCAACCCTACCCTGGGTAAGCTGGTTGTTCAAGTATTTGAATCCCATCACTGAATAGAATCCTTACTTACAACAGACAGATAAACAATGTTGCATGTTAAAGCTGCTTAATGTTACCTGTCAGTGTCACGGTTAAAAATTGTGAAGTTCTTGGTGCTTCCTGAGCTTGGTTGAGGGCATTTCCTTGCAATTCACATTGATGGTACCTCATTGGGTAAACAAATGGTGAATTGTAATGAAAGTCTGCAGACAAGCCACCGAGCTCAGAGAGCACCAAGGACAATGCAGCTCAACTCTGAACTGCATATATTCTCTTCAGTTGGAACAGTTAACAGTTGCCTTCAGAATCGGTATGCTTTGCCCACCAAATCAATACTTCTTTTTCTATTCATCCCCTATGTAGGCTGAGAACATATATAACGATGAAGATCCTGAAGGAAGCGTGGATCCAGAAGGACAAGGATCCTAGACACGTGGCCCCTCTTCTTATTTCTTACTGCCCTCTTCCTGCCTTTTCTAACTATCCTTAGATTGACAACATTTGAGAAGAAAAAGTTACACCCTGTGCATTCAGCAGCTCATTCGTGAATGCTGTTCATCTGAGAATGTAAAAGGTTGCTGTTGAATGTTGACGGATTGGACTTTTTGACCATTTCTCTTCTAAAGAATTTGTGAGCTATGCTAGTGTGAATATCTGCTGCCACAACTATAAGATTAATTTGTGATTAAAAAAAAAAATACAATGTATGCTCAAACCGTTGCAGTAAAAGTTGCAGAGGGGATTCTCTTATTATAAATACTTTTGGTGCCCTCCAATGAAAGAGTTGGAGTTACTTTTGTTCCCTAATCATCAAGTTCTTGGCTTAAATAAATCCAACACAGGTTCATCAATCCTCGCTCTCGTCTCTAGCTGCTGTAAGACTTTATTCCTAGGTTTCTCTGCAACATCCTCTTCCCTCTATCATTTTCCAATAAGGCATCTTAGGATGTTAGGATATGAATATAATATGGGGATGGTCTACATATCTGCACATTGCTTGGCTGTCGCTATCTTTCTTGAAATGTGTTTTATCTTTCTTGTTTTTGTTTTTGTGTTTTAACTTGGGAACCAAGTTGTAAAAGGTGTTTCGGCTGAGTGATAGATTGCAGACCTCATGCCCAGCTTCCTACTATTGAGCACTGGTAGCAGGTATACATAATCAAGAACAATGAAACTAATTCAGTCCCCCCCCCCTAAAAAGTTGCTGTGTGGATTTAACTGTTTCATCAGCAGCCAGTGTAACTTCATGAACTCTGTAAAGAACTTCAACTGAAATAAATTCATTTTTTTATGTAGAATGTGACTTGTCTTTTTTTTTTTCTTCACCTGAAAATGTGCAAAAAAATCTAACAAATTATATATTTTTGAAAAGTTTGTCTTTTAGGTTACTTAGAAAGTAGATACTCCTTGAGTTACAATCATAATTGACCCTGGAACTATAATAAACTAGTATAAGTATATAATATAGTATAAACTATATATAGTACTATATAGTATACTAAGTATATAGTATACTAAGTATATAGTATAGTATATAGTATAAACTATAAACTAGTCATTGTAGACATAAATTGACGTGTCATGTGATTGTACACAATATTTTGACAATTTTATGGTGGTTAAGTGAATGCCATGGATATTAAATAAATCTATTTTCCCCATGGGTGTTTTCTGCCAGAATTTTTTTTTAAAAAAGTCACAAATTGTCATGTGACTGGGATGCTGCAAACAACTATTGCCAAGCACCCAAAATGAGCGTGTGTGTGGCGAGAGTGTGGTGTGTGAGTTCGGGGGGGGGGGGGGGNGGGGGGGGGGGGGAGTAAGTAGCTTTGGGAGGAGTCTCATGTAACTGAATGGTTGCTAAGCAACCAAGGGCTACCCTGAATAGATAGATCAGCTGAAGTAAATTGTTCTTAGGGAATAAAAATTGTGTGATTATGTGCAACTGACTAAAGATGGTCCTAATGTTGGAGGCTACGTTTGCTTGCTTGTGCTTATGCAGCTTTTTTGCAATAGTTCTGTGCATAGTAGTTCTGCACCACGCCCCTTGGCAACAGCAATTCCTGCATTCCTGGTTGCTTTCACCTGGGTGGTTAGGCAAGGCAATTTCCTGCCAGTTTCCCACAATCAGAAATTGGGGGGGGGGGGGGTTGGAAGGAAGTTGCCAGTCTCAGGCTTGCAGGCAGGTAGCCCCCTGCCCTGTGAGGGGGGGCATGATGGGAGGGTATGTGAGAAGTACCCTGTGAATCGGGGCGGACACACTTAAAACGTATGCTGCTCAGAATCACTGAGGGCGAGTGGGTGGCCATATAAATTGTCTTGTCTAAATACACTTTCCCTGCTAGCCTCCTTGTTGACTTTTCTGGAGAGGTGCACAATGGTGATCACGGGGTACTTGGCAATTGGTTGTATATAGACTGCCAAGCACCCAAGTTGCAATCATGCTGCTGGGACAGCCAGAAATCCAATGACTGGTCGTAACTACCATTTACTTAGTGTCATAACTTGGAATGGTTGCTGAGTGAATGTCATTGATTGAAAACTCCCTATAGGGAAGCAGTTCTTGTATGAAAAGCTTTTGATTGAAGTTTTGTTTCTTAGTAATCTACAAGTCTACAAAAAGCTCCACTGTTCATAAGCAAGTTTTATACAGAAAATTAAAATTGACAAAGGTTTTGTCATGTCATCTGTACATTTTAACAATTGTTGATAATGCTTATGTGGTGTGTTAACATCACATCTGTCATAAGGGCCATATCTCAAAAATTGTTACCCTTTTTAACATTAAAAATGCAAACTCATTCTAGAAATCTTGCTGCTTGTTTGCTACCAGTATTAGTCAGATGGAGTCTATATTGGTAAGCAAGGGGAAAGATGGCCGTGCGTAGGATTCAGTCTTCATCTTCCTTCACTTCCGATTTGCATAGTTGCCCATATGTTTCCAAGCAGCCTCTGCGAGAATTGAGAATTGATTATGCAGCTGCATCAGTTCTACATTACAAAACAATATATTGCAAAATAACAATTTCTCTTGGGGTGCTTTGAACTTGTACTTCCTACTTAGAAGGAAACGTGACAGTAGAAAAAGTTATGTAACCATTTTTATATCAAAGCAAGATACCTTTATTTGTTATAATTGGAATATTGTACAAAAATCCTGTCTACACAAGATTATATGATTATATGCCACCATGGTTTTTCTAAATAGTCTGTACAGAGCAAGATGCTCTACTCTTAGTATAGTAAGAGTGGCTCTTAAGCTACACTTACAGCCCAAAGGCCAGGAAGCAAGCTACAAAGGTGGAAAAAATAGGAAATGAAAACTCCTGGCCCCAAAGTATTTCTTAAATTCTTTTCAAACCCTTCTCTATTAATGGTGTTTTCTTCCTTATTTTGCTTTTACCTGGATATGGATCAAAGAAATGAAACCTACTTGTAAATGGACAGTTCTTGATGTAAACTGGCTTTCAGTTCTTCCAATTCCTGGTTTTTTCGTTGCTGAAGTTGAACTCCAGTCTTCAGTTCCCTTCTTCTGTTTTCCATCTCCTCCACTTGCTCCTGTGAGTGAAAAAGGACAGGTACTCCTCCAGTTACAACCAGAGTTGGGATCATGTTGCTAAGCAAAGCAGTTATTGAATCATGCTCGGTTTTTTACGACCTTTTTTGCCGCAGTTGTTAAATGAATCATGCTGCTAAGCAAATCAAGCCTCCCTCCATTAGCTTTGCTTGTCAGAATCTAGTTGGGAAAATCCTAAGTGCTGATCTCATGATCGTAGCACATTGCAACCATCATCAATACACATCAGTTGCCAAGCGCCCAAATTCTAAATCACATGACTGGAGATGCTGCAAAGGTGGTGAGGAGTCATTTTTTGACATTTTAATGACCAAGTTGCCAGTCCCAATTGTGGTCATTCAACAAGGAACACCTATAATTTATTCAAATTATCATAAGTTTACAGATTCCATCAAGCATGTGACGTGATTTGGCTGACTAAAAAGCCCTACTGTAAATCTCCTGTTTGCAAGTTTCCTTTTCAGTTCCCTTGTCCACCCCCCAAGTTCACACTTGTGTGAGGGCTGGTGGGAACTTTATTTCAGCGCCTGTGATTTTGAAGGGTCACTAAACAAATGCTAGTTGTCCTGGCATGTAAATTGTCTTCTAAGAAAGAAAGCTTTAACTTCTCCATGGTGGCCTTATGTTGCAGTCAAGATGGCCCCGGCTTTGCTATTCTGCAATATTCAGGAACGGCCCCTTGGGTGTGAACTTGGGGGATGGACAAGTGAACTGAAAAGGAAACTTGCAAACAGGAGATTTACAGTAGGGCTTTTTAGTCAGCCAAATCAAATGTCGCATGCTTGATGGAATCTATAAACTTATGATAATTGGAATAAATTATAGGTGTTCCTTGTTGAATGACCACAACTGGGACTGGCAACTCGGTCATTAAAATGTCAAAAAATGACTCTTCACCATCTTTGTTTTATAGACTTGTGAAAGGCATAAATATGAGGATTGGTTGCAACATTAACTTTTTTATAATCATAACTGCATGTGTTCATTAAATAAGGCAATTTGCTAAATGAGAATTGTCGTTTCATTTAAACTGACATTTGGTTTTAAAATCAATCAGTCTGGGCAACTGTCAAAAGTTTTAAAAAATGCATGAAAAGACCACAGAAATCTGGAAGCACAATGGATGCGAAACAGACTCCATACAACATCAGCATTCTGGGTCTAGTTCATATGTAACATAAATATGTAACATATAAATCCTAACCCAACATGCATTTACAGAGCTAGCTTTTTATATGTTCTATACCAGGGGTGTCAAACTGGATTTCTTTGAGGGCCAGATCAGCATTGTAGTTCTCCATGTGGAGCACCCTGTTGGCCATAATGGGTCACAGGGGGTCGTGTGAGGCCCCCAGTGTCCCATTTGGTGCCAGAGGCACCACAGGCCAGTCCTTTGCTATTTCCAGGTTGGTCCTGCAGGCCAGATTTAAGCATCCCATGGGTCAAATCCAAGTTTCACACCTCCATTCTATATTGTATTTTTTGTTTTGAAAATGCATGAAAACAAATCTAGTTATGAGGGGACAAAATTATACAAGCCCTTTTAAGGCCAAATCAAAGTTTATACAATAAACTTTAAAAGCGTGAGTAATCATAATTGGTGAAATAATTTTGCAGCATGAGTTTACTTACAAGTCTGGCTTGTAGAAGTGATGTGATTCACTATTTGTTTTAAAAAAGTTTTACCACCATGATTTTATTTATTCTAATTACCTTTGCACATGAAAGACATTAAACTGTCTTAAAGATATATTGCTAGCTTAGCAGTATAATCATCTTGTGCTGATGTTTCTTGATACAGATAAATCTTGACATAGGATAAGACTTTGCTGGCTGGGAAGGTAGCAAAAGGTGGATTGCATGGGGTGTACCATGACCATCATAAATACATATGCCCAGGGCCTGAAGTTTGATCAGAGGGCTGTGGTAAGGCTGCGATGGTTGTTAGCGCGGGGACCGATCATCACTTGTTTTCAGTATCATAATTTCAGTCATTAAATGAATGGTTTCAAGTTGAGGGCTGAGGGTGTTGGTGTGATAGCCGTTGGTGCTGTTTCAGGTGCATTTGTGGCTCCTTAGTTGTAGTCTCTTCCTGAAAAGAAATATTAAATCTGGTCCTGGTACATTTCACAACTCTTATTATTATGATGTCCCGCAGACCCTTCAGAGTCCTCACTGGATGAATATGTTACAGATCAGTCCTATTCATAGAAAGCAAAATGTGCTCCTGTGGCCACAAAAAATAGGCCGTTATTTATATACTCTCCAGAGAGGGGTCAGATCACATGGTTTTAAAATCTCTCTGAACAAGTACATAGATAGCTTCCCCTAATCCTGCTAGTTTTTCCTTTTGGAACAAAGAGAATCTGAATAATTGAAGAAGAGCAATAAAGCTTCCTTAGAAAAGGACAGCACTTTTGGAATACCAACTCTGCTGGAGTTACAATCCCTTTGCCTCTGCAAGATGGGCCACAGATTCAAAAAGTTGCTTTCAGCAGAAAAAGTTGTCAAAAATGAATGTATTCAGAAGTGTCATCGTTCCACAACATCTGTCCTCTACATAGTGTAGTGGTCTCCTGCCAAAGGATTGGTTAGGGTAAAGCCCAGCTCTTGAAAGAACGTGTTAAATCAGGATAAGACCACAAAACAGGCTCCCTTTCTCTGCTGCTGAACTGCAAATAACTACAACCCAGCTGAGCTGGGAGGAAACAGCTTGATGGATGGCAGGGAACTCTGCTTCTACACCCCCATTTAAGATAACTTCCTCAGCAGAGGGCCTAATAAAGATGCAGCAGCTCAGTCACAAATTGCAGATTATTTTCTCATGAACCAACATGATTGTGGTGCCTTTGTAAATTGAATATAAGGTTACAGTGCCTTCTTTGAGGAAAGCACGGGATAATTTATTTGGTTATTTGTACATAGGTAACAAGGCTTATATGTCTTGATAACCACACAGAGAGATATAAAAAGATGGCATAGAAAATGGCAAGCTTTTCTCTGGCTTGCTTCATATAACTTGCTACACTATTACAACCGTCCTATTTGGTTTTGATTTGCGTGTCAAAGATGGGACCACAGTTTTCTCTTACAATACAGATAATCCTTGATTAAAAACAATTAATTTGTTGTTTGAAGTTACAACGGCACTGAAAAAAGTGGCTTATGGCTGGTCCTCACACTCATGGCCATCACCTAGTCAAATGATCAAAATTTGAGTGCATGGCAAGTGGGCAAGCTGCAGTGTTCTGGCATCATGTGATCAACATTTGCAACCTTCCCTGCCAGTTTCTGATAAGAAAAGTTGATGAGGGAAGCCAGATTTGCTTAATGTGATTCATTAAAAAATTGCAGAGATTTTCTTAACAACTGTAGCAAAACAGTTCATAAAATAGGGTGTAAGGGCAACTAATTTAATAACACCCTGCTCAGCAATGGAAATGCTGGTGCCAAGTGTGGTTGCAAGTCAAGAACAATCTGCAAATGTGTTGCAAAGCAGCTGTCCCAGTTGTGGGGAGGGCTCAAATGGGACATGGGTCTAGACTCACTAAGTGTGTACAAGAAGGCCAGTCTGGCCCTCCCCATTTTGAGGCTTTTGCAGAGGAAAGCTGCCAGACTGGGAGATTCTTGTATTACAGGCAGAAAATAATGAAGTAGCTCGTTGGAACGCTGCCTGGGTCTGATTGTTTGAGACTGACAAGACACAAAGCTAATGTTTCCAGAGCAAAGCATTATGGAGCTATTTTTCTTGAAATGGATTTCCCCCTCTTAACCAGTTGATTCACTCACCTGCAGCAGCCCAACGTTGTTCTCCCTCAATGATAAGAGTTTAGCTCAACTCTCCTTTTGCCCTGCCGAGTTATCTTGCTGGGCAAGTGCTGCATCAAATGGCCTAGCAGCTAACTGGAAGAGGGCAGGTGTAGGCCAGGAGATTTACCTTGTACTGCAGGACCTCTTCCTCGCGTTTCTGCTTGATCAGCAGAATCTGTTCCTCCAGATTCCTGTTTTGAAGCAGCAATTTGCTGACTTCTCCCTGCAACGGCCTCAGGGTCTCCTTCAATTTGTGGATTTCCCTCTGTGTCATTTGCAAGGCTTTGCTGCTGGCTTCTCTCCTTTCCAAGAGGCGCATCAGCTTCGGTTCATAATGCTCCTCCAAGCACTGACGGTTCTCTAGTACAAAACTCTCAAATTCCATGGAAAACCGCCGGCTCTCTTGGAGGTGACGGCTGCTCCTCTCGTGCCGTGGAGCCTTCAGCCTCTGCCTAAAATGTTCCTTCTCTTCTTCACAAGTCTCTCTCAACTGGGACAGCTCTTCTGAGAGCTGGCCAACTCTATTCTCCAGTTCTTTTCGGTAGTCCACGTGCTGAGTGACTTCGTACCTCCTGGTTTCCAGCTGATACTGGCATGCCACGCATTCCCGCGTCACCCTAAATAGCTTCTGTTTCACCTGTCGAATTTCATCCCGCAGGTTATCCTTCTCTAGCTCTACCTTAGCATGGAGCCTATAGGCTTCCAGAATCTCTTCGTGGGCCCGCTGGAGTTCATCGAGAGCCGGTTGGCGTAAGAGTGTGAGCTCCTTAATAAGCCAATCCCTCTCCTCCTCTAGCTGTTCTACTGCTTCAATGCATTGCTGGAAACGTTCTCCAAGATCTTCCACGTCCACAGGTTGGCTCTCGACAGCAGAGAAGTCTTGGCAAGTCATGGAATCCTGAAGGCCTGGTGAGGCCCCAGCAACTTCTGGATTTTGCTGGAACTGAGCATCAATAGGGTCCATGTAGAAGAACTCGGGGACATTTTCTTGGTTAAATTCTGGCAATGTTCCTACACTGGCAACATTTGGCTCCAAGGTTTCTTCGCTATCCTGCTCCACTGGAAGTTCAAAATCTGCCATTTCTTCCTTGAAAAGAGAAAGGAGACTGTGAATCAGTTCTGGAGAAACAGGCACATCCTTGTCCCACACAGATGCCATAGCTTTGTACTGTAAATAGAGTGGGAAAGTGGGAATTTAAAAACATTAAATCAAGAAGTCATAGGAAGACTTTTGAGGGCATTATTTAGGAAAGGAGAATCTGAAAAGGAATGACAGTGGCATGGCATTTCTGCTGTTAAAATGTTTAAAAAGCTTTTTTACCCATCAGTTCTGTTTTGAATTACAGCGCTTTAAAAACTGAAATCCTTTTGCCGAAGGCAACAGCCAAGAGACTGGTTTGGCTTCCCAGGTCCCCTCCCTGATCCCTCCCCCTCCAAAGCTCGAAAGAGCTGCTATATTATTTGGCCAAGTCTGCTCTAAGCCATCATCTGTACAGCCTCTATATGACGTCATTCTGGAACAGGGAACATTCTCAGCAAAATGATTTAACTTTTCAGATTCTGGGAAGGGTGTAATGCAGAGGAAAGACGGGGGTAGACAGAATTTCTTAAGTACAACGAAGCTTCTCCTCTGGAAACATTGAATTGCTAACTAGGGTATACAAAATCTTTGCTAGACCAGTACTTGAATACAGCTCATCTGTCTGGAATCCACACTGTATATCAGACATTTATCCAATTGAGCGACTCCAGAAGTATTTCACAAGAAGACGACTACGGTACTCTGCTCGCAACAGAACACTCTACAGCACCAGACTTGAGATTTTGGGCTTGGACAATCTTGAACTACGCCACCCACGGTTGGACTTAAGTGTAGTGCACAAAATTATCTGCTGCAGTGTCCCACCAGTCAATGACTACTTCAACTTCAACCACAACAATACAAGAGCACACAACAGATACAAACTCAATGTTAACCGCTCCAAACTTGATTGCAAAAAGTATGACTTCAGCAACAGAGTGGTCAGTGCCTGGAATGCACCACATCCTCTAACCCCCACTCCTTTAACCTCAANAAGTATGACTTCAGCAACAGAGTGGTCAGTGCCTGGAATGCACCACATCCTCTAACCCCCACTCCTTTAACCTCAAACTATCCCCTATTGACCTCACCCCATTCCAAAGAGGTCTGTAAGGGGCGTGCATAAGTGCACCCGGTCCCTGTCCTATTGTCCCCATTCAATCGTACCTATTTTCTGTATTCTTACTCATGTTTATACTCATACCTATTATTTTGTAAGCAATTGACAAATCAAATGAATAAATAAGTACTTTCTGACAAGTTAGTTTGGGGAAAACATTAAAAAAACCTTCAACCCCCTGCATGAGTACCTGCCATACAAATGCAAGTGTGTGACTTTTATTTGCCCTTATTTTAGTCAACTCAAATGCCACTCATCTTTTGCCTTTTTTAGGTAGCACTTGGGCTTAGAAAAACAAACCAAAGAATGTTCTTTTCTAAACTCTGTTGCATTCTTCACCAGCAGGTGCTGGTGGGCTCTTACAAGTCAGTCTCACTGGAGACTAATACGGAAAGGGAAGAACAATATACACGGGTAATTTTCAACTTAGAACCATTCATTTAGCAGCCACAGGAAGTTGCAACAGTGCTGAAAAGAGTAACATACAACCGATCCTCACACAACCATTGCAGCATCACCAATCTCATGGCCAAAACTCCAATGCTTCGCAGCCAGCCATGTATTTACAATGGTTGTCCCGGGGGTCATGTGGTCTCCACTTGCCATCTTCTGACAAGCAAAGTCAATGGGAGAAGCCAGATTTGCTTAATGGTCGCATGATTCACTTAACTGAGGTGAGCTGCTTAACACCCATGGCAAGAAAGTCATAAAATTGGCCATGACTCGCTTAACAATCCCCTTGCTTAGCAACAGAATTCCTGGTCCCAATTGTGTCAGTTGAGAGCTAACTGCACTGTTTTCTCCCTAGAAAAAGAGTGTGGTTGTGCATTAATGTAGTATGTAGTCTATGAACCCGAAGGTTAGCAGGGATTGTAAATATTCTACCCTTATAAAGACACTCCGTCCTCTTCCAGTGAAGGGCATAGGAGTGGCCTTTGGGAAGACAGGAAGACAGAGATTTCTTTGGCCCAAGGAATTCTTGGCTAAAGGTTCCCAAAGGAGGACTTTAGAAACTGATCTAGGAGACCAGCTTCATGCCCCCATATCCCAGAAGATCCAAGACTAGCAAAGGAAACTGGGGGGGGGGGTTCATATACAGACCTTACATTACAGTTTTTGAGAGTTTTAATTCTGCTTCTGCTCATGCCCGTCTCTTGCTTTGCTCAGCTCAATAACTGCCAATGCTCACATGTGGCAAATTAAACCTCATGCAATGATGTGGCTGTTTTCCTCAGTTTTTCTTCAGATAAACTTCTTTACTTTTTGTGAGTGTTGAGTTTTGATTAGCAGCGTGACCTCCACACTGCTGGGACTCCTAACCCCGGTTATGATAGGAGACATCTTTGGTTTGAGGATTTGGGCGTTTCTCTTCTGTCAATAAACATTGGCAACTGTTTTGAGGTTGGAATCTTTATGTGGGAAAATATTGCCAGTTGCTTCAAATGTTTGTGTGGTCACCCAACCCATCTTGCATAGGGTCTAAAGCGGTCTAAAGCAAGTGGTCTAAAGCAGAAAAGTGAAATAAATTCACAGGACTGAAAGTGGTTTGGTGCCCGAAACATAAATGTATATGTTCTCTTTCCCTTGGCAACATTTTTTAAAGATAAATATTGATCCAACCCATTAGTGGTTCTAAGATGCTGTGTGATTTATTTCGCACTGATGGGTAAGAATCCAGCAAATTTTAATCTCAGTGTATCTGGACAGTGCCAGATTTGGGAAACCTGAGTCAGCGTTAGAGAATTCCAAATATTTAAGCACCTTCCAATTTATGGGGTTGTTTTCTGTCAAATGTATGCAATTTCCACCTCCCAAGCTGTCTGCATTTCTTTCCATATTCGTCTAGTCCTCCCTTAGCCCACAGTAGGATCAAACCAAAATAGAGAGAACTACAATATTGTACTTTTCTTCTTCCCCTTAGCCTTCATTTTCTTCCTCTTCCATCCTTTCGGTCACATTTCAACTTGGCTGTAATTCATGCCCAAGAGAAACTCATGGGCTCCGTTCGGCCTGGGCATCGGGAAGCCAAACACTTGCTTGCCAGCGCCAAATCCACCTCAGGCCTTTCAGTTTGTGGCCCAGAGGGAGAGGCCGGTCTTGGCAACCCAGGAAATGGCGCTAAGCGGGGTTGGGGGGGGGGGGGNGGGGGGGGGGGGACGAGCTGGCAAGTGAGGCGGGAAGACGAAGCTGCGGCGCGGGAGCCCCTCCGGTACCAGTGGGACAAACCAAACCCTCAGCAATAAAAGGAGCGAAAAACTTCGAGGACGGATTTTCTGGCACCGACAAATCTGAGGCGTTTGCGGGGCTTTCAGGGCCTCGGCTGAGGAGGCTGCTGCGCCCGCGTGAATCAGCAAGGCTGCTCCGCACAGCGGCGGCGGCGGCGGAGCCCCCCCCCCCCCCC